>MCJB01030846.1:22273-67386 GCA_002018475.1 Nicotiana obtusifolia
ATGGAAATAGCATAAATATAAATAATTATACTGCTTAAAAGAACATTTATACCTTAAATTCATTGAAAATTTGCTCCTTAAGCGAGAATGGGAAATCACTCCAAGTCGCATAAGGGCCATCTAATAGCTTTCTGGTGGCTTGGGTGATTATCCTTGTAGTAATATTACTAGGGATGAACCTGCAATTTAATAAATTAAACACATTAATATCTTAGTAAAACCGTACAAAAGAATAAACGTAAAAATAACAAATAAATCTTACCCATCACCCTCAGGAACTATGATGATCCTGCCATATTGATCACGATGCACCTCCTCGTCATCATCACCATCACCGTCCGAACCATGTATATCAGAGGCATGTGTGGAAGGTGTAGGGGGGTCAGAGCTAGTGTCTCGCAGGCGAAGGCCTGTAATAGATGGAGTCCCAGATGAAGATGGCTGCGAGCCCTGTGACTGTGACATAGCTGTATGGGCCGCAAGGGGACGTGACACTGATTGCTGTGACCCGAGTAGCTGTGACCCGAGTGGCTGTGACGCTGATGCCTGTGATCCATGTGGATGTGACATGGATCAATGCGGTCCATGCGATGCAGATGGTTGAGATCTACGTGGATGTGGGGCAGCTGGACTGTATGTCGGACGTACAGTCTTATGGCCCTGTGACGAAAGACCTGGTGTCTGCACGAACGTGTAGGGCTGGTGATGGTGTGGCAATGCAGAATAGCCCTGGGGTGGAGGAAAAGGCGTAGGCATAGGCATCTCTGAAACGGCAGGACAAGATGGAGTATAATTTTCTACCCTCCTCTTTGGTTTCCTAGCCTTTTCTCGACCCCGAGAACTACTTACTAGAATCATTGTTACCTCGACCCTTGCCTGTCATCTGCATAATATAATACATATTTAGATTGAAACATATAAATAAAGTAGCTACAAACGAGAGTTGTTAAAGAAACCAACTGTTTAAAGCTCATCGACGTATAGTTCCTCGTCCGAGAATTCTTCTTCCTCAGTAGTTTGAGCTTCATCAGTTGATACTTCTTCCTCATTTTCTGTAATTCTTACTTCAGAAATATCAACTTCTTCCAATATGTGTTCAGGATGTTCCAAATATTTTCTAAAACTTCGTCCACTATTTGGTCAACAATAAAGATATCGTTTTGATATGCAACATCTAACACATTCTCGACTTCCACTCTACCCACAGGCTTAGTTTTTATTACAACCCACCAATCAAACTTATTCCGCCGCAATGGATAAGGAGCATAATATACTTGCCTAACATTATGTGCAATTATGAAAGGATCATAGCGATCATACTTCCTCGTATAATTAACCTCAATTATGTTGTACTAATTGTGTACTCTTGTACCTCTTGTTGGGTGTGGGTCAAACCACTTGCATCTAAAGAATATCAATTTCTTATATGGCCAACCTGCAGATTCTAGTTCTATTATTTCTTTGAGCACACCATAATAATCAATATCTCCATCTTGGTTGCCATCACCACCTTGAACCCATACCCCACTGTTGTTGCTATTTTTATTTTTAGAGCAACACTCGGTATGGAACTTATATCCATTCACAACGTACTTAGACATTGTTCTGACCTCAACCCCAGGTCCCCAAGATATATCTTTCAAAAATTGATTTACACCATTATTTGGATCATTTACCTACATATTGTTAAAAAAATTCATATGTTAGCATAACTTCCAAACATTGTTTACCTACATAGTGTTAGAATATTTTAAGGAGAAACTTACAAATTGTTTGAACCACATATCAAATCTCGTATATACAGCATCATGGCCAAATTGACCCACGAAGTGACTGTGACATATCAAATATTTTTAGTAGTTGCATTGAGATGTAATTACAGTAATTTTTATATTTTGATAACTACTAAATCAATACTTATTTGAGAAATGGTACAACTTCGGGATAATTTAGCAACACGTGAAGTGTAGCTGACTTGAACTCCATATCACTCAAACTTCTCTTTCTAACATCTTTAGAACATTGGCCTGGTTGATTGAATATGGACATAGGCGGATATAATGGATCATTCCTAAGGTCGACTGTGTGCCTGTTGTGCCTATTCCTAGCACATGGCACATTACTCTCAAAATAATAAGAGCAAAAATGAGCAGTCTCCTTTGCAAGATAAGCTTCGCATATAGATCCTACTACTAACAAATTATTTGCATTTGCCAATTGTCCTACATAATTTCAGGTTAGCCAAGAACATTAAAATAAAACAGAAAATTACATCAAACATATAATATTACCTCTCAAAGGGATACATCCATCTGCTTTGAACAGGCCCTCCAAGTCGTGCCTCGTGTACAAGGTGGATTGGAAGGTGTTCCATCACATCAAAAAACCCACATGAAAATATCTTTTCCATCTTAGAAGAAGTGACACGAATGTTCTGATCCATCCGGAGTAGGTTTTCTTCCCTTAATATGGAAGAACACAAGTCTTTGAAAAACAAACTAATCTTTGTGATGGGTTTCCAGATTCTTTCAGGCAAACCACAAAATGCAATAGGCACTAAGGTCTCCATGAAAACATGACAGTCATGACTTTTTAAATGGTTCAACTTCCCTACCTCCATATCAACTTTTCTCCCAAAATTCGACGCATAACCCTCAGGCATCTTCAATTTCGTTACCCAATCACAAATTTGCCGTCTTTCCTCCAAAGTGAATGTGTAACTTGCTTTGGGTTTGAACACCTTACCATTGTTTGCTGTCTGCAAGTATAATTCAGGCCGCCTGCAATATTCTTGTAAGTCTATTCTAGCTTTTGCGTTATCCTTTGTCTTACCTTTAACATCCGTCACTGTGTTGAACAAGTTATTAAAATAGTTCTTCTCAATATGCATGACATAAAGGTTGTGACGGAGAAGATTATCCTTCCAATAAGGCAAATTCCAAAATATACTCCTTTTCACCGAATTGTGAGTAACACAGTATCCGGGGAATCTAAGGTGGAGCTTCAGTAACTTTACTGGAGTTCTGGACCCTCTCCCAAATTTCCTCTCCTGAAAGTATCGGAGGTGGAAAATCACATTCCATTTTATTCTTTTTGAATGCATTTTTCATCCTTCTAAACTCATGATCAGGAGGTAAGAACTGACGATAACAATCAAACCATGATTGCTTTTGGCCATATTTCAAAGTGAAAGCTTTACTATTTTCCATGCAGTAAGGACAAGCTAGCTTCCTAGCAGCCATCCACCCAGACAACATTCCATACGCAGGAAAATCGTTAATTGTCCACATTAAATTAGCACGCAAATTGAAATTCTGTTTGTTGATATGTCATATGTTTCAACTTTAGCTCATCAATCAAAGGTTGCATATATACATCAATCAAGCTTTTCGGATTACGTGGACCAGGGATAATACAGTTCAAGAATATATATGGACTAGTCATGCACAACTCTGGTGGTAGATTATAAGGTGTAAGAAAGACAGGCCAACATGAATAAGGTGTCGCAGATACAGAAAAAGGCATGAAGCCATCCGCACACAGACCTAATCGAATGTTCCTTGGTTCACTAGCAAAATCTGGATATGTCCTATCAAAGTGCTTCTAAGCTTTTCCATCTGAAGGATGACACATAACACCGGGTGGTCTTCTATTTTCAAAGTGCCATCTCATATGAGGAGCAGAACTCATCGACGCATATAACCTCTTTAACCTAGGTATAAGAGGTAAATAATGCATCGACTTGATAGCGACCATCTTCCCGCTGGAAAGCCTCTTGAAACAAGGCTTTTCGCAAAATTTACAACTGTCCAAACCTACATCATCTTTATAATATAACATGCAACCATCTTCACAACAATCAATTCTCATTGACGAAAGTCCTAACTTAGAAACTAATCTCTTTGCCTTATAGAAATCAACAGGTAATTTGACATCACGGTCAACTAGTTCAGGCATAAGGTCAATGAAAGAGTCCATGGCTTCTTGAGAAATATTCCAATCAGATTTCATACTTAGTAATCTAACTGCAACAAACAATTCAGAGTGCGGACTTCTGTTATGTAGTGGACGACTAGCTTCCTCTAATTGTTCATAAAAATATTTTGCCTCATCGTTAGGAGTTTGTTCAACATTTTCATTGGAATCACCCCCGAAGTGCATCCCAAAAGCAGCCGCAACCATATGATGAATTCCAGAATCACTATTTGTATTCTCCACCGACCTACTACTTTCACCCACAACCATGTTATGAAATATCCCATGGCTACCATAGATCTCTCCATGATTAGTCCACACAAAGTAATTTTCTATAAACCCCCTTCTATAAAGATGATGCTTAACTTCATCCGATTTTTCAAACTTCATACAGTCGCACCTAACACAAGGGAACCTAATTACTCCTTCAATTAGGTATGGTGGAAGTGACATTGCATGTCTAATAAAGTCATCCACCCCTTCTACAAAATCCTCCCTCAATCCCCATCGATTAGGATAATTCCTATTGTACTTCTAAATACGATGTTCCATCTATACAAATAAAACAAGAGGAAATTAATTTAGTTAAGTCATATCCAAATTTTTTTCTAGTTAATTAATTTCATATCCTAAAATTTCAATTTCCAAACTAAAAGTTCAATTCATATCTTAAAAGTTCAATTTATAAATTAAAAGTTTAATTCATAAACTAAAAGTTTAATTCATATCCAAAAAGTTCAATTCATACACTAAAATTTCAATTCATATGCCAAAGGTTAAATTCATAAACTAAAATTCCAATTCATATCCTAAAATTTCAATTTACAAACTAAAAGTTCAATTCATAAACTAAAAGACCTATGTGTATCATAAAAGTTTAATTTATAAACTAAAAGTCCAATTCATATTCTAAAATTTCAATTTACAAACTAAAAGTTCAATTTATAAACTAAAAGTTCAATTCATATCTTAAAAGTTTAATTTATAAACTAAAAGTTCAATTCATAAACTAAAAGTTCAATTCATATCCTAAAAGTTCAATTCATACACTAAAATTTCAATTCATATCCAAAAGGTTCAATTCATAAACTAAAAGTCCAATTCATATCCTAAAAATCCAATTCATATCCTAAAAGTTCAATTCATATCCTAAAATTTCAATTTGTAAACTAAAAGTCAAGTCCTATTCATAAACTAAAAGTCCAATTCATATCCTAAAAGTCCAATTCATATCCTAAAATTTCAATTTGTAAACTAAAAGTCAAGTCCAATTCATATCCTAAAAGTTCAATTCATATCCTAAAGGCTCAATTCATATCCAATTCATAAAATTTCAAGACAACACAAAGTATATTCAAATCTAACTAAACTAAATTCAACACTAATTAAACTAATTAGTTAATAAAATTAATTAACAAAACTAATTTGAACAAGACCTAAACCCTAATCCTCAATAAAATACATTGTTCAAAGAATTGAAACACTAATTGAAACAATAAACTACAATACATCAAATATTGTAACACACACACTAGAAATAACAAAGATTGAAGGTTATAATTCTAACCTTGATTTTTTTTAGGTGGACAAGGAGAGAGATAGGGGCGGCAGTGGGCGGCGACGTGCAGCAGTGGGCGGCGACGGGCAGCAATGGGCGGCAACGGCGACAGTGGCTTCCTCTAACTGGTGGCGCGGGGTAGGGGATGGGATTAGGGTTACTGAAATAAGTGTGACGACCCCAGCTAGTCGTCTCATGAGTTACCTATGCCTCGTTATCCGTGTTTTATGTAATCACATTGAGTGGTTTGCGTTCGGAGTAGATTTGGTAAGAAATTAGACACTTAGTCTCCTTCAAGAAGGTTCAAGTTGTAAAAGTCAACCGGATGTTGACTTATGGGTCAGAGGGCTCGGATGCGAATTCTGACGATTCGATTAGTTTCAGAAGATGAATTAAGACTTAGGAGTTTGATCGGAATTGGTTTTGGAAGTCCCGTGTAGAATTAAGCTTGAATCGGTGAAGTTAGAATTTTGGCGATTTCCGGTTGATAGGCGAAATTTTGATCCGAGGGTCGGAATGGGATTCCGAAGGTTGCTGTAGTTTCGATATGTGATTTAGGACTTGGGTGCAAAATTTCAGGTCATTCGGACGTGGTTTGGTTGGGTTTAGATCAAAAGAGCGATTTAGAAGATTTTGAAGTCCTTAGGCTTGAATCAGACTCGAATTTGGCGTTGAGAGGTTGTTTGAGCGTTCCGAAGGTTGGAACAAGTTTGAATAATGTTATGGGGTAGGTTGGTGTATCTATTTGAGGTCCAGTGGCCTCGGGTGAGTTTTTGATGGTTGAACGGACTATTTCCTCGTTGGAAGAAAAAATTGCAAAAAAACCAGAAGCTGAGAATGCAGTCGCATTTCTCAAATGCGGACCGCATATCTCACAACGAGATAGCAAAATCAAACAGAATTCTGGGCAAAATTTGTGTCAAAAATGCGGTCAGAAATGCGGTCGCATTTCTAAAATGCGGACCGCATTGCACCATGCTGAGATCGCAGACCGTGAAAGATTTCTGGACAAAAATCAATGTCGAAAGTACGGTCAAGAATGCGGTCGCATTCTTGACATGCGGTCGCATTCTTGACATGCGGACCGCAAACCATACTTCGTGCTGAATTGCGGTGAAGGCTAGGGCTACCTTTGCGATAGCCACGTCAGATATGCGGACTTTATCTGTTATGCGACAGATATGCGATCGCATATAGGGCCGGACAGGGGAATTTTTGTCTCGATTTTTGACCCCTTTATGAATAGAAATCAGTGCCCATTTGCCATGCAAAACCCATTTTTCCGTTACCCACAAAGAGAAACACCTCCAAACACCAACAAATCACAGCAAATCAACCTTAAAACTATATCCAAAGGACATTTTCTTGGGCAAATTCTCAAGAGGAGGAGTTTTGACCATCTTGAACATTGTTGGAGCTATAGAGCTTGGGTTGAAGCAAGTGTTGAGGCAATTCTTGGAAGATTTCCAAGGGAAAACATCGGGGTAAGTGTTCTTGACTTAATCTTGGTCAAATTAACCAAACCTATTGCTATTCTAATATGTAATTGGTGATTAAGTTGGGGAAATTGTGGAAAGTGCCTAAGCTTAGATTTTAAGACATGGAGGTCGAATCGATGTAGGAATTCGATAATTTTAAGTATGATTGAACTCGCGGGGAGATAAGGAACCCGTTGATGTGAAAATTTCTGAATTTCGAGAATTGGGCCCGGGGGCTCGGGTTTTGTTAATTTTGAAATTTTTAGTATTTATTGATTGTTTTCGCATGGGCTTTGTTACCCCAGCACATTGTGATATATTAGTTCTAATTTTTGATAGATTCGACGCACGTGGAGGCCAATTCAAGGGGCAAAGGCGTCGCGGGCTAAGGACTTAGCCGGTTTGAGGTGAGTAGTGGGTGTAAATGATGTCCCGAGAGTCTGAAACCCCGGATTTGCACATCGTAGTGCTATATTGAGGTGAGGCACACGCTCGATGATGAGCGTGGGGTCGTTTACTATTGGGGATCGTGACTTGGTCCGTCCCGATTGATGATTTTTACTACATATTTGATTGAAAACTTATTTGATATCATCGTGATTTGGGCTGATTGCCACATTTGGGCTTTGTGCCGGTTATTTGAACCCTTCGGGAGTATCTATCATTATTTTCTCACTGTTTTGATTCATTACTTGAACTCAGACATGTTGTTTTCCACGGTTTTACAAATTCAGCCACTTTTACTCAATTTTTAGATTTAAATGACATTTAAAAATGGGATCGGGTGGTACGCCTACCACGAGAGATAATGTAAAGGGGGATCGGGTGGCACGCCGCCACGAGATATAATGTAAAGGGGATCGGGTGGCACGCCGTCACGAGATATGATATAGCGCTTGGGCCGTAAGGGGCCCCTCCCGGAGTCTGTACCCCCCAGTGAGCGCAGGGTACCCAGTGATGTTACAGTTGGTAACAATGGCAACTAGTAACTAGAGCTGGGGAGAAGGTTATGGAAATATAGCCCAGTGATGTTACAGTTGGTAACAATGGCAACTGGTAACTAGAGCTGGGAAGATGATACCGTTTTTAAAGTGATGTTGCCGGAGGGGCATGATTTTTAAATGATACTGAGCCCAGGGATGTTACAATTAGTAACAATGGCTACTGGTTACTAGAGCTGGGAAGTTTTTGTTTGATTTCTCGCTGATTTACTGTTTTCCAATAATGTTTTACTTCTTCGTTATGCATTGCCTTGTGCTTTACGTGTTTCCTTACTTTCAGTCATTATTTATATGCATTACTCATTGAGTTGGAAGTACTCACATTACTCCCTGCACCATGTGTGCAGATTCAGGCATTATCGATTCCGCTCCGAGGCATTGACTACGACGATCAGAGCGGTGATTTAGAGACTACGAGGTAGTTGTTCGTTTCCGCAGCTCCGTATCTCTTTTATCTTGTTGTTTCCACTCTCTTCTAACGATTGTGCCTGAGATATTATAATAGTAATCTTATGATTAGGATTTCTTTAGTTGCTCATGTGACACCTCGGTTTGGGCTGTTGTCGGGATGGTTCACTATGTTTTTCCGCAAATGACTACTATTAAACTATGTTTGTGTTGTACTCTCGTTAAATTAACTGTTTAAGATGAGTGATTGTTTTTAATTGTCTGGCCTTGTCTTCACAAGAGGCGCCATCACGACTGGGTTTGGGATTTGGGTCGTGACAGCTTGGTATCAAAGCCTAGGTTCATATAGGTCTCACGAGTCATGAGCGGGTTTAGTAGAGTCTCGCGGATCGGTACGGAGACGTCTGTACTTATCTTCGAGAGGCTGCAGAACCTTTCTAGGAAAACTCCATATTCTTGAAATTCTTGTCGTAACAGAGTGCAGGGACTTCAGATGCCGGGGGCACCTCTAGCCCAGCCAGTTGCACCAGCTCAGGAATTCATAGTACCAGTTATGCCAGATGATGAGCAGCGTCATCTTTAGAGGTTTGGTAGTCTCCAGCCTCCGTCATTCAGTGGTGCTGAGGGCGAGGATGCCCAAGGTTTTCTTGACAAGTGGCAGTGAATGCTTCGGACAACCGGGATTCTTGAGTCTAGTGGTGTGGCATTTACCACGTTTCAGTTTACGGGAGCTGCCTTTAATTGGTGGGAGGCGTATGAGAGGCGTAGGTCGGTTGATGCAGCGCCCCTTACTTGGCAGTAGTTCTTCGCTCTTTTCTTGGAGAAGTATGTGCCGCAATCCCGCAGAGAGGAGCTGCGTAGACAGTTCGAATTGTTGCGACAGGGGGATATGACTGTGTCACAATATGAGTCAAGATTTTTTGAGTTGGCTCGACATGTTGTCTGGATGGTTCCTACTGATCGTGAAAGGATCAGGAGGTTTGTGGATGGCCTTAACTATCATCTCTGTATTCTTATGACCAGGGAGAGAGTATTGGGAGCTACCTTCGAGGAGGTGGTGGATATAGCTCGCGAGATTGAGACGGTTCGCCGTTAGGAGCTAGAGGAGAGGGAGGCTAAGAGGCCTCGAGGATCGGGCAGTTACAGTGGTGCTCCTTCGAGGGGCCAGTTTCAACAGGGTAGAGGTCGTTCCTTCAGGCCTGCTCAGCCAGCCCGTCTAGATTATCGTGGGGCATCTGCAGGTCGTAGTTATCATGGGTTGCAGCAGGGCCAGTCATCACTCAGCACCCTTCCAGCTCATGCTCCATCGGCACAGGGTCCTTCCGTGCCGAATGCATCTGCTAGAGCACCAGGGAACTGTTATGAGTGTGGCGAGGTGGGCCACAGGTGGAGGCTTTGTCCTGATCGTGGTGCTAGATCGTCCCAGCAGAGAGGTCAGCCTCGACTTCTGCTCCAGTTAGTTTACCACCCGCCTGGCCAGCTAGGGGTGGAGGTCAGACAGCTAGAGGTCGCCCCAGAGGGGGAGGTCGAGCAGGCGGTGGCCAGGCTCGATTCTATGCTATCCCAGGCAGGATAGATGCTAGTGCTTCAGATGCCGTTATTACAGGTATTGTTTCAGTCTGCCACAAAGACGCCTCTGTATTATTTGATCCTGGTTCCACCTATTCATATGTGTCCTCATATTTTGCTCATTATTTGGGTATGCCTCGGGAGTTTCTTGCTTTACCTGTTCATGTGTCTACCCCGGTGGGCGATACTGTTGTTGTAGACCGTGTGTACCGGTCCTGTATAGTGACTATTGGAGGTCTGGAGACCCGAGTGGACCTATTGCTATTAAGCATGGTAGATTTTGATGTCATTTTGGGCATGGATTGGTTATCTCCATGTCGTGCTATTTTAGACTGTCATGCTAAGACCGTTACTCTGGCTATGCCGGGTGTACCGCGGATCGAGTAGTGTGGTGTGACTGACTATATTCCTAGTAGGGTGGTATCATTCTTAAAGGCCCAGCGTATGGTTGGGAAGGGTTGCCTGTCCTATCTAGCGTTTGTGAGGGATGTTGGAGCTGAGACTCCAAGCATCGATTCTGTTCCTGTTGTGAGGAATTTTCCCGATGTATTCCCTGCAGACCTGCCGGGCATGCCACCGGACAGGGATATTGATTTTGGTATTGACCTGGTGCCGGGCACTCAGCCCATCTCTATTCCACCGTATCGTATGGCACCAGTAAAGTTGAAAGAATTGAAAGAGCAACTTCAGGAACTCCTAGATAAGGGGTTCATTCGGCCTAGTGTGTCACCTTGGGGTGCGCCGGTTCTGTTTGTTAAGAAGAAGGATGGCACAATGAGAATGTGCATCGATTACAAGCAATTGAACAAGGTAACAATCAAGAACAAGTATCCTTTGCCTCGCATTGATGATTTATTTGACCAGCTTCAAGGAGCGCGAGTGTTCTCCAACATTGATCTCTGTTCGGGCTATCACCAGCTGAAAATCAGGGATGCAGACATTCTTAAGACTGCTTTCCGAACTAGATATGGTCACTATGAGTTTCTTGTTATGTCTTTCGAGCTAACCAATGCCCCAGCAACGTTCATGCAGTTAATGAACAATGTATTTCGGCTTTATCTGGATTCGTTCGTTGTGGTATTCATTGATGATATTCTGGTGTACTCGCGTAGTCAGGAAGAGCACGTAGAACATTTGCGAGTTGTATTACAGAGATTGAGGGAGGAGAAGCTTTATGCAAAATTCTCTAAGTGTGAGTTTTGGCTCAACTCAGTGGCTTTCTTGGGGCACGTAGTGTCCAGCGAGGGTATACAGGTTTATCCAAAGAAGATAGAGGCGGTCTAGAGTTGGCCTAGACCGTCCTCAGTTACAGAGATTCGTAGCTTTCTTGGGTTGGCAGGCTATTATCGCCGGTTTGTTCAAGGATTCTCATCCATTGCATCGCCCTAGACCAAATTGACTCAGAAGGGTTTTCCATTTGTATGGTCGGACAAGTGTGAGGAGAGCTTTCAGAAGCTCAAGACAGCCTTGACCACAGCTCTAGTATTGGTTCTACCGTCAGCCTCAGGTTCATATACCGTCTATTGTGATGCCTCAAGAATTGGGATCGGTTGTGTACTAATGCAGGAGGGTCGGGTCATTACTTATGCTTCTCGTCAGTTGAAGCCTCATGAGAAGAACTACCTTGTGCATGATTTGGAGCTTGCTGCCATAGTTCATGCATTGAAGATTTGGAGGCATTACTTGTACGACGTATCTTGTGAGGTGTTTACTGATCATGGTAGCCTTCAACATATGTTCAAGCAAAAGGATCTCAATTTGAGGCAACGGCGATGGTTGGAATTGCTCAAGGATTATGATATCACCATATTGTACCATCTGGGAAAGGCCAATGTGGTGGCCGATGCTTTAAGCCGAAAAGCAGTAAGTATGGGGAGTTTGGCATATATTCCAGCTGGGGAGAGACCTCTCGCAGTCGATGTCTAGACCTTGGCCAATAGGTTTGTGAGATTAGACATCTCGGAATCCAATCGGGTGTTGGCTTGCATGGTTTCTCGATCCTCGTTATATGATCGCATCAGGGAGCGTCAATATGACGATCTACATTTGCTTGTACTTAAGGACAGAGTCCAGCATAATGATGCTAAAGGTGTGACCATCGGCGACGATGGAGTGTTGAGGATGCAGGGTCGGATTTGTGTACCTAATGTGGATGGGCTTCGGGAGCTGATTCTGGAAGAGGCCCATAGCTCGCGGTATTCCATTCATCCGGGTGCCGCAAAGATGTATCAGGACTTGAAACAATATTATTGGTGGAGAAGGATGAAGAAAGATATCGTGGGATTCGTAGCTCGGTGTCTCAACTGTCAGCAAGTAAAATACGAACATCAGGGACCGGGTGGTTTGCTTCAGCAGATGGCTATTCCTGAGTGGAAGTGGGAGCGGATCACTATGGACTTTGTTGTTGGACTCCCACAGACTTTGAGAAAATTCGATGCTATTTGGGTGATTGTGGATCGGCTGACCAAGTCTGCGCACTTCATTCCTGTGTGTACTACCTATTCTTCAGAACGGTTGGCAAGGATTTATATCCGAGAGATTGTTTGACTGCATGGTGTTCCAGTTTCTATCATTTCAGATAGAGGTACTCAGTTCACTTCGTAGTTCTGGAAAGCCGTGCAGAGGGAGTTGGGTACTCAGGTGGAATTGAGCACCGCATTTCATCCTCAGACGGATGGCCAGTCCGAGCGTACCATTCAGATATTGGAGGATATGCTACGGGCATGTGCTATTGATTTCAGAGGTTCATGGGATTAATTTCTACCACTTGTGGAGTCATTCAGATGGCTCCGTATGAGGCTCTGTATGAGAGACGGTGTAGATCTCCGGTTGGTTGGTTCGAGCCCGGCGAGGCTAGGCTATTGGGGACTGACTTGGTTCGAGATGCTCTAGAAAAGGTGAAGGTAATCCAGGAGAGGCTCCCTACAGCGCAGTCGAGGCAAAAGAGTTATGCCGAAAGAAAGGTTCGAGATGTGTCCTACATGGTTGGTGAGAAGGTCTTGCTAAAAGTTTCGCCCATGAAAGGTGTGATGAGATTCGGGAAGAAGGGGAAATTGAGTCCTCGGTTCATTGGGCCGTTTGAGGTGTTTCGGAGAGTTGGGGAGGTGGCTTATGAACTTGCCTTGCCACCCAGCCTGTCGAGTGTACACCTAATATTTCATGTTTCTATGCTCCGGAAGTATATTGGAGACCCGTCTCATATTTTGGACTTCAGCACGATTCAGTTGGATGATAATTTGACCTATGAGGTGGAGCCCGTGGCGATTTTGGATCGTCAGATTCGGAAGTTGAGATCCAAGGAGATAGCTTTAGTGAAAGTTCAGTGGAGAGGTCGGTCCACGGAGGAGGCTAACTGGGAAACCGAACAAGAGATGCAGAGAAGATATCCTCACCTATTTGAAACTTCAGGTATGTTTCTTGACTCGTTCGAGGACGAACGTTTGTTTAAGTGGGGGAGAATGTGACGACCCCAGCTAGTCGTCTCATGAGTTACCGCTCTATTTTCCCCCCTCCCCCTTCTACCTTATTATGCCTCGTTATTCGTGATTTATGTAATCACATTGAGTGGTTTGCGTTCGTAGTAGATTTGGTAAGAAATGAGACACTTAGTCTCTTTCAAGAAGGTTCAAGTTGTAAAAGTCAACCGGATGTTGACTTATGAGTCAGAGGGCTCGGATGTGAATTCCGACGATTCGATTAGTTTCGGGAGATGAATTAAGATTTAGGAGTGTGATCGGAATTGGTTTTGGAAGTCCCGTGTAGAATTAGGCTTGAATCGGTGAAGTTAGAATTTTGGCAATTTCCGGTTGATAGGCAAAATTTTGATCCGAGGGTCGGAATGGGATTCCGAAGGTTGCTGTAGCTTCGATATATGATTTAGGACTTGGGTGCAAAATTTCAGGTCATTCGGACGTGGTTTGGTTGGGTTTAGATCAAAAGAGAGATTTAGAAGATTTTGAAATCCTTAGGCTTGAATCCGACTCGAATTTGGCGTTAAGAGGTTGTTTGAGCATTCCGAAGGTTGGAACAAGTTTGAATAATGTTATGGGGTAGGTTGGTTTATCTATTTGAGGTTCCAGTGGCCTCGGGTGAGTTTTGGATGGTTGAACGGACTATTTCCTCATTGGAAGAAACATTTGCAGAAAAACCAGAAGCTGAGAATGCGGTCGCATTTCTCAAATGCGGACTGCACATCTCACAACGAGATAGCAAACTCAAACAGATTTCTGGGCAAAATTTGTGTCAAAAATGCGGTCAGAAATGCGGACCGCATTTCACCATGCTGAGACCGCAGACCGGGACAGATTTCTGGACAAAAATCAATATCAAAAATGCAGTCAAGAATGCGGTTGCATTCTTGACATGCGGACCGCAAACCATACTTATTGCTGAATTGCGGTGAAGGCTAGGGCTACCTTTGCGATGGCCATGTCAGGTATGTGGACCGCATATCTGTTATGCGACAGATATGCGATCGCATATAGGGCCGGACAGGAGCGTTGTTGTCTTGATTTTTGACCCCTTTATGAATAGAAATCAGTTCCCATTTGCCATGCAAAACCCATTTTTCCCTTACCCACGAAGAGAAACACCTCCAAACACCAAAAAATCACAGCAAATCAACCTTAAAACTATATCCAAAGGACATTTTCTTGGGCAAATTCTCAAGAGGAGGAGTTTTGACCATCTTGAACATTGTTGGAGCTATAGAGCTCGGGTTGAAGCAAGTGTTGAGGCAATTCTTGGAAGATTTCCAAGGGAAAACATCGGGGTAAGTGTTCTTGACTTAATCTTGGTCAAATTACCCAAACCTATTGCTATTCTAGTATGTAATTAGTGATTAAGTTGGGAAAATTATGGAAAAACCCTAAGCTTAGATTTTAACACTTGGAGGTCGAACCGATGTAGGAATTCGATAATTTTTAGTATGATTGAACTTGTGGGGAGATAAGGAACCCGTTGATGTGAAAATTTCTGAATTTCGAGAATTGGGCCCGGGGGCTCGGGTTTTGTTAATTTTGAAATTTTTAGTATTTATTGATTGTTTTCGCATGGGCTTTGGCACCCCAGCACATTGTGATAGATTCGACGCACGTGGAGGCCAATTCAAGGGGCAAAGGTGTCGCGGGCTAAGGACTTAGCTGATTTGAGGTGAGTAGTGGTTGTAAATGATGTCCTGAGGGTCTGAAACCCTGGATTTGCACATCGTAGTGCTATATTGAGGTGAGGCACACGCTCGATACTGCTGGGGATCGTGACTTGGTCCGTCCGGATTGATAATTTTTACTACATATTTGATTGAAAACGTATTTGATATCATCGTGATTTGGGCTGATTGCCATATTTGGGCTTCGTGCCGGTTATTTGAAACCTTCGGTGGTATCTATCACTGTTTTCTCATTATTTTGATTCACTACTTGAACTCAGACATGTTGTTTTCCACGGTTTTACAAATTCAGCCACTTTTACTCAATTTTGAGATTTAAATGACATTTAAAAATGGGATCGGGTGGTACGCCTACCACGAGAGATAATGTAAAGGGGGATCGAGTGGCACGCTGCCATGAGATATAATGTAAAGGGGATGGGGTGGCACGCCGCCACGAGATATGATATAGCGCTTGGGCCGTAAGGGGCCCCTCCCGGAGTCTGTACACCCCCAGTGAGCGCAGGCTACCCAGTGATGTTACAGTTGGTAACAATGGCAACTGGTAACTAGAGCTGGGGAGATGATTATGGAAATATAGCCCAGTGATGTTACAGTTGGTAACAATGGCAACTGGTAACTAAAGCTGGGGAGATGATACCGTTTTTAAAGTGATATTGCCCGAGGGGCGTGATTTTTAAATGATACTGAGCCCAGGGATGTTACAGTTGGTAACAATGGCAACTGGTAACTAGAGCTGGGAAGTTTTTGCTTGATTTCTCGCTGATTTACTGTTTTCAAATAATGTTTTACTGCTTCGTTATGCATTGCCTTGTGCTTTATGTGTTTCCTTACTTTCAGTCATTATTTATATGCATTACTCACTGAGTTGGAAGTACTCACATTACTCCCTGCACTATGTGTGCAGATTCTGGCGTTATCGATTCCGCTCCGAGGCATTGACTACGACGGTCAGAGCGGTGTTTTAGAGACTACGAGGTAGCTGTTGGCGTCTGCAGCTCCGTATCTCTTTTATCTTGTTGTTTCCACTCTCTTCTAACAATTGTGCCTGAGATATTATAATAGTAATCTTATGATTAGGATTTCTTTAGTTGCTCATGACATTGTAACACTCCGGTTTGGGCTGTTGTCGGGATGGTTCACTATGTTTTTCCGCAAATGACTGCTATTAAACTATGTTTGTGTTGTACTCTCGTTAAATTAACTTTTTAAGATGAGTTATGATTTTTAATTGGCTGGCCTTGTCTTCACGAGAGGCGCCATCACGACCGGGTTTGGGATTTGGGTCGTGACAATAAGAGAGTTGGGAAATTTTGGCGAAATAAGATAAATGGGGGGAACCCCGGTTTTATTTCTGTAAATTAGAAAAAGCGACCAAAAATAGTGACCAACATTGGTCGCTTCTCTAAAAATTAAAAATTGAAAATAGTGACCAACGTTGGTCGCTATTTTTGGTCGCTATAGTATACTCTATTATATTTATTACGTGTGTGTGTGTGTGTGTGTGTGTGTGTATATATATATAAGCTATATTCGGTATAATATATATTAGCTAATGCACTAATTAGTGCATAGTATAGCATAGTATATATATACTAAGTGTATTATATATACTAAATGTAGTGTATAGTGTATTATATATCAAGGTATATTCGATATATATAGTATATATAAGTGTATAGTATAGTGTATTATATAATACGCTATACTATATATATATATATATATATATATATATATAAGAAAATGAAGCGCTCGGAACACAGGGACGAGTTCTTTTAGGTATTGATACACTTGTAAATTGATTCATCATTACAAGTGTATCAAGTAATACTACATGAAGGAGGAATTGAGAAGGAGGAATCGTTGTGGGCTTTACATTATATGGTGGTAGCTTAAAGCTAAGTGGAGGAGCCCCACCGTTTACGATTGGATCGCGTGGTTGTCTGCTTATGCGGTTTCTGGTTATCGATGCGTTGGTGGATTAATTATGACTAGGAAAAAAAAAGAGAAATTTCCGAAGTAATTAGAACAAGGAACTCGATGAATGTGTGCTATACTTCACCTTATCGATTGAGGTGCAGGATTTGGGAAGACTCAGAGTTTATGCTTCTTGTGGATGTAATGTACAAGGAAAAGAATTCAGCTGGTTGCTTCTTTGAGAGGGTGTTCATGTGCTAGCAGAGCCTTGAAGTTTGGTTATATTCGGGATCAGGTTAGAGTGGGTAACTTTCAACAAGGGTTCTAGTGGGTTCAAGAATTAAAGTGCAGTACCTAAAGATTTCGGGTCCATTATGTGGTTAAGGATCGAGTCTTCACAGTGGATTGCGAACGGGACTTGAAATGTTCTATGTTATTATCGGGTATGCGGTGCAGTATTAGAGGAAAGAAAGAAATAGCTTCGGATTCGCGGAAGGTCTTGCAGAATGGGAGTACCAGTTGGAGATGCTATTAAGCACATAAGGAGGGTATGGGATGGTTCATGAGTATTGAGACGATGTGGTCTCGCGATTTGGATCACTCCGGGTGAGTGTGAATTGAGTTCGTTATGTTGTGAATGGAGATATTACATTTCTAAGTTAGGTAAAGAGTAAATTGAAAGAAGCTGGGTCGGTTAGTAATGGTTGAGTGTATGGCAATGATCAGTTCCTTCGGTGTGAAGTTATGCATGTGGTTTGTGGTTGTACGTGCGTGCTTGATAGCCACCATACCTTGATTGATTTGGGAGGTATTGATTCAAATGGCCTTGTTGTGTAAATTGACTCCGGAAGAATCATGACGGTTTAGATCACGAACTGAGGTTTGTGTTTTCTGCGGTTTAGGAATTCAGTTGCGTGTTGCATAGGTTCTTCTGAAATGAGTTAAGCGAAAGGTTTCTAGCCATTGAAGTGTTCATTATACTAGTAGTTCAGGGGTTATGATGAATACATGTACTCTCGTATAGCGGCACGATGGGTACAGTGAGCGACATGGAATTGGAAATTAAGGATCAAGGTTGCAGTTCGATGTTGATAAGAATGTCACGAGCTCGAATGAGCAGGGAAGAATTCAGATGTTTAGAGTAAGTTGGCATTATCGTAGTGTCGCCTGAGAATGGTGTTCTGTGGAAGAGGCATTGTGTATTGATTTGCGGATTGTGATTTGCCTTACGGAGTTAGTACAGTAAGTCGTATGGTTATGAGGACTTTACTACCTGAGCGGAAGGTTGTGGGAGCGTACCCCATCGGGAGATTTGTATAAGTGTGGAATTTTAGTCACTTGATTGTTAAAGATTAAAACCAAGTATGGAGGTTATGGTAATATCGCAAATGCGAGAGTTTCTGCCTGAGAGGTGTCCTATTCCTTGGGTTGTGGACCGTGTGAGTTTGTCTTGAATTTGACGGTTGTTCTTATGTGTCATGAATAGGGCCATTATGGATATTTGGAAGGTTATTGGCGCATTATGGTATGATTATAATCGATGTGAGGTCCGTTGGTGGGTCTAGTGTGAGTGTGTGATCTACGTCAGGTCGGATGTGTTCGTTCGTCATAGCATTACTTACGGAGGAGTCGTTGGGCATTGGATGTTATTTTCGTCGTCAGCTATTTCATGTAATACTCTATTGTGCCATATGGGTTGTGAGATGGCTTGATTATTCGTACATGTGTTGAGGTCCCATGTAGCTGTAGTGTTATGTGAGTAGGATGGCTCTCGAGATGCAGATCATATATCGCACCTTAGTTGTGCTTGAGTTTCGTAGCGTATGGCACTACCCGTCTCCCCAGGATTTGTATTATGCACTTGGTGTGCTTGTGGTTGATATCAGTCATTTCGTAAGTATAAGCATTACCACTCGATGTGTGTTTTCTTTGATTGTTATGTGCGGATCAGGTGGCACACCGCCACGGGTATATCGTTTGGATCGGGTGGCACGCCGCCACAGGTATATCATTTGGATCGGGTGGCACGCCACCACGAATATGTTGTGCGGATCGGGTTGCACGCTGCAACAGTGTCACATTCAATCGGGTTGCCCGCCGCAACAGTGTCACATTGGATCAGGTTGCACACCGCAACAGTGAGATGTTGAGCATAGTTCCTTAGACTCATTTTGTGTGCCTTGTTTCATCCCTGAGTTAGGTTCACAGCATCTATTCGGCCGTTTTATTTGTTACGCGGGCTAGGTAGTCTTTCTCCAGAGTTCGTTCTTCCTTATGTGTCATATTCAAGTTATAGCTTGTTGGCGCATTCATGGTGTCATATGAAATCTTAGATAGTGTTTGATGTGGCTTATTGCCGAAGCAACTTGTACTGGGTGAGATGAGATTGTTGGACCTGGATTAGTGTGATCGGATTTATATAAGGCATATTAAAGAGGAAATATCGTTATTTATTTCAGAATGCGGTAATGGCTCTTGCCAGGAGGAGAGACTCAATGATTTGTTGATTCGGCAAGTGGTTAAGAATTTCTACATATCTCTTCCGTCGTGGCGGTATTGCGAGAGTTAGAACAGGACTTACATGCGTCATGAGGTGTGTTGTGGGCATCGGATTCGTGGAATTGCGGCTATTGTTGTCAGTGGATGTCATTATGGTCATGTGAATTATGCGGTGCTTGGTGTAAACTCAGAAAAGGTATACAATCATATTTTGGTACAATGTGTAGTGATTGATACGGTGTTTGTATGTTGGGAACATGCCTGGTAAAGAATTTCGGATGTTGGAATTTGGCTTTAAGGCTTATTTGACTAAATAAAAGGGAGGATCTTCAGACTAGCTTGAGCTAATATGCTCAATTGGGTTGTGGTAGAAGGGGTAGGCGCATGAGGTGTTAAACAGTAATTTCGGACAACTCTGGAGCAGTTCTTAGCACGTTCGAGGACGAATGTATGCTAAAGTGGGGGAGAATGTAACGACCTGACCGATCGTTTTGAGCTCTAGCGTGTCTTTCAGCAGTTTAAGACCTTGAGTAGCCTCACTTCATGTAGTATTACTTGTACGTGTGGTCGGAATTGAATTTCGGAAAGACCGGAGTTGATTCAGATGAGAAAATTCTAAATTCAGAAGCTTTAAGTTAGAAGAACTGACTAAGGTTTGACCTTTGAGAAAACGACCTCAGAATCGTGATTTGAAGGTTCCAATAAGTTCGTAGGGTGATTTCGGACTAGGACGTATGTTCGGGTTGAGTATCGGGTCGCCCGAGGGCATTTCGGCGCCTATTATGGAAAGTTGGCATTTGAAAGAATTTCATTAATTTGGGTTGAAGTGTATTTTAATGTTATCGATGTCCGTTTGGGATTTCGAGCCTAGGAAAGCTCCGTATGGTGATTCTGGTCTTAGGAGCGCGTCCGGATGTAGATTTGGAGGTCCGTAGGTCATTTCGGGGTCATTTGACTAAAGTTGGAAATTTAAAGGTTTTTGGGGAGTTCAACCGGGAGTGGACTTTTTGATATCAGGTTCGGATTTTTGATTCCGGAAGTTGGAGGTCTGTAATGTCAAATATGACTTGCGTGCAAAATTTGAGGTCAATCGGATGTGATTTGATAGGAATCGGACGCACGAAAGTGTTTTTTTGAAGTTTTTGAGTTTCATTAGTTGATTCATGCGTTTTGGCATCCGATTTGTGCTTTTAAATGTTATTTCGGTGTTTCGATCGCGCGAGCGATTTCGTAAGATATTTTCAGACTTGTGTGGATGTTTGATATGGAGCCTCAGGGCCTCGGATGAGTTTTCGAGTGCGTTCGGAGTGGTGAAGAACTTCAGTTCTACTAGTTTTTGGTCTAGTCTGCAGGTCTCGCAAATGCGAGATTTTATTCGCATTTTCGAACCTCGCACATGCGAAGAGGGATTCGCATTTGCGAGGATGGGAAAACACTGAGGGGTTTGCATTTGCGAACATTTTGGTCGCTTTTGCGAAATGGCCCTCTTCGCAATTTCGAAAATTTTGGTCGCAAATGCGACCTTGGCAAGGATGGCTCTCCTTTGCATTGGTGATGCTTCTGTCGCAATTGCGACTATGCATTTCGAACAAGATGTCGCAATTGCGACTGTCGCATTTGCGAAAATGCGACATCTGCGGCATGTGCAAGAGCCTTTTTATTTCGGGACTTGGCTCATTTCCCTCATTTGCCACTTGGTCTTAGGCAATTTTTTGAGAGCATTTGCAGGTGGATTCCATCAACATCAAGAGGTAAGTTATTCCCACCTATTGTGAATTAAATACATGAGTTACATATGGATTTAAACATGAAAATTGGTAGAAATTTGGGATTTCGAAGAAAATCTAGAATTTGGTAATTTTGGGATTTGACATGAAATTGGACATGGAATTGAGAATAAATTATATATTTGAGTTCGCAATATTATGGGTAAAGTTTATTTTCGAAAATTTTCAGAATTCGGGCAAGTGGGCCCGAAGATTGACTTTATTGACTTTTCGAGCGGAGTTGGGGATTGTTATGAATTGAATTATTTTGAGTATTAGAGTATATTTTCATTGGTTTGCACATGGTTTGACTAGTTTCGGAACGTTTGGCCTGGAGTTGAGGTGTTAAAGAGGCATTGGAGCCGGTTATGAAACTTCGGAGCGAGCTAAGTCTCTTGTCTAACCCTGTGATATGGAAACTATCCCCTTAGTGATATTAATTGTTATGTGCTACTAGTGTTGAGTGCTATGTACGCACGAGGTACCGAGAGTCCCTACGTAGCTAAAGCATATTTATGTCCGGGTAGACTTAGGATTTTACCATGCAATATCTGAATCACTTGAACTTATTATGTTGACTTAATAATTGAAAGATATGATTGAACTTGATTTAGAAATTTCATACATCTTAGGCCCAGCCTTATCACTAGAATTGTTGGCAAGAAAAATGAGAAACGATAAAGGTTATATTTACTTTGTGCTCATGTACTATGTTGTAAACATGTGTCATGTATATAAAGGTGCATCTCTGGTTCGTGCCATTCGAACCTCGGCAATGTACACACCACTCTGGATCGGGCCGAACGACCTCGGCACAATCGTGCGTTATATCGCTAGTAATCCGAATATTCACGAGATAAACCTTTCACTGATGGCCAGAAATTTTTATGGTATTTCTTTTTTGTTTGATATTGACACTTGGCATCTTTTTGAGCTATTAAGGTAGAATAAAAGATCGAGAGATTTATGTTTTAAAAGAAGAAATCGGAAATATTATGAAATTTCATATTTACTCCATTATTGTTGTGCACTTCATATTTGTTATGAATTATTGTATCACTTATTTATTTGGACCTCTAGCAAGCGTCGATGTCGACGCCTCGTCACTACTTCAGACTTTATGCGCGCTGCAAATCCAGGTTACGCACCGCAGTCCACCGAGTCTCCATTGTATCATTCATTTTACCTTGTCTTATTACCTCCTGGACAGATGTGTATTATTATTGTACTCCTTAGAAAAATGCTCATGCACTTGTGACACCTGGTTTTGGGAGTTCTTGTTGGTTGTTGTTATCATAGATCACGTAATTATCACCACTTACTTTGTAAATTTTATTTTATACTGTTAAATTATTGGGAATTATAAAATCCAAGGTAATAAAATGTATGAATAAATTGATAAATCAACGTTGGCTTGCCTGACGGCGGCGTTAGGCGCCATCACGACCTATAGTGGATTTTGGATCGTGACAAGATAGAGCTACTTAAGATTCAAAATTTCTAAAGTTGCATTTAAAAGAAAAAAAACTTAAGATTTGATTTCTGAAGTTACATTGAAAAGATATAACCAATTCATATCCCGGTGGATAAATTTTATAATTTATTCTTGCAATGTGGGTATAATTGAAGAGATATAACTATTTTCGATACCCACCTAAACTTTACCGATTATAACGACACACATTAAGGTAATTTTACAATTATACTGGGTATAAATTTTTGACCTTGTGATGGTAGGCTATGAACTCATGTTTTTATTTATATTTTGCACTCTATTTGCTATACTTTTATTGTATTTGAACCTAATTGTTAGTACTTTGTACTTATTACGTGTACTATATTGTGTAGGATGTGATTTCTAGTTGAGAATCAAGTTTAGAGCTAAAATGGATGAAATTCGCTTTGAAATCTGAGTAGAAGCACAAAGAATTAAGTCGGAAGCGTGTTTGGGGTTCGAGGACCAAGTCTGGATGTTAAAAATTGAGAAAAAATAATTACTCTAGAAAAAAATGCACTACCGCGCCACGAGGTGCGATGCGGAGCGCGGGGTGCTAGTTGCAGGGCAGAAAAAATAAAGTCTCTGAACTTTCCCATTGGCGCGGCGCATGAGGCGACACGGGGTGTGTTGCGCCTGTGTATTTTACTTAGAGTAATTTCCCACTTCGGCTTGAAAAGAGTAGTTTCATCCAGACCCGCTTATACACGATATAAATACATCAAAAATATGATTTTGAGAGGACTTTTGATCTACGGAGGATTGAGAGAGCACAAGAAGCTTCAAGACACAAGAATTCATCATCTTTTCACCAATTCAATACGGGAGTTTGGATTGTAATGTTGGATTGATGTTTCGTATTCTTTAACTCTATTTATGATGACTTCCTCCATGAATATGGAGTAGTTTACCTCAGGGTTTGATATGAGTTGGTGACTTGATTGTTATCTATGAATTTAATTATTAGTTGATTGCTTGAATTTGTTGGAGGAGCTTTAACTATAGTTGTGATTTTATTCATTATTGTGTATAATCGGAAGAGGAGCATAATATCGAATATTGTTGCAACACATGCCTTAATTTATTTTAGTACTTTATTAAAGTAATTGAAAGAGCTTTATGATCTACCGTTTGAATTAAGATTAATAAATATTCGCGAGAAGTTTCTCTTAAATCATTTCTAGCAATAGATTGTTGCAAGTTTCATCGCACTTCACTTTAGCTTATTTGAATGATTTAGATTTAATCGAGAGAGAAATTTGAATCGGAAGTATAAGCTAATCATCTATTGAATTCGTGAGAATCAGTAGAACTTTAAGAGTGAAATACATAACAACGTCAAATTCAGGATAATAGTCTTGCACCTATCATGTCGAAACCCTTATTTAATTTCTCACACTGATAACAATCAATTATGCTAATCACTAGTTCTTCGCAATCAATTGTCAATTGCGTTGCTTTTAGTAGTTAATTGTAGTTTGTACTCATCCCAAATCAAAGTATTGAACATCCTGAGTAGTTAGTAACAAGAAATTATTCGAACATTGTTTAAATTCAATTCCTGTGGAAACGATAATTAAACTATACTATCCTTGACTAGCAAGCATTAATTTCGTGTTGAGTTTTGCGCTCGTCACCTTGTTTTTACAATTTATTAATTTTGTAATATTAATATTATAATGGGTAAAGTTCAATTATTTTAACATAACAAGATATAGTTTTATAACTTTAATGTTCTAGTGGTAATTAAAATGAAATTACTTTAGTGTGACGGACAAATAATTTATGACTTCGCTATTATAGTCAATTAAGTTTGATGATCACACGTAAAATTAACTCGTCAATAATATTGCTATGTTCGGATGCTGGGCTAGCATTTAGGAGTTCCCTGCATATTTGATTCATATTAAGATGAGAACATGCATATTTGTAGGCGAAGATGCAATCGTACTATTAGCAAAATAAGAAATCATGAGAACATGCTAGATTAACAATTCAATCGTAGACTTTTCTCATTTTTTCCAATTCAAAGTCTAAATTTTGCTGCGAAATGTACTAATTGACTAAAATTTGATTGTTTGTCAAGGCATTTCTATTGTTAACCAACTTTTTTGAATGAGTTTAAGTTATATACACAATTATTATAAAGATCTTTTTACATCATCACATCAGTTCTGATTGTTGTAGCAGGTAGAGGTGTACAAAAAAAACCGATAAACCGTACCGAACCAATAATCCGAGTCAAACTGGAAAAAAAATCGATGTAGTTTGGTTTGATTTGGTTTGATATTGAAAAATAAAACCCGACCATAATTGGTTCGGTTTGGTTTTAACTAGAAAAAGTCAAACTGAAACCATACGAACCCGATAGTACATTTATATAATTTTTAAAAATATTTTATACATATAAATATTTATTGTAATGTAATTTATAAATATTTCTCAAACTTTTTCACAGTTTTATCTTTTAATGGTAAATAAATTTTATAGCCATAAATGTAGTAACTCAAACAAAGTTCAAATCAATACTAATGCTAACAAAAGAAATTCAATTCAATACTAGGAATGACGAAAGTGTTGGATAATTATTTTAGTTTTATATTGGTTTATAATGAAAATGCATAACTTAGTTTATCTTTTTCTTTAGTGCTTAGTTATGTATTTAATAGTAGTACTGGCTATACTTATTTTAGCATGACCTATATAATATTTTTAGATTATGTTAATTTTCATTATGGATTATTAATTAACAATATTTGTTTCATATAATTTTATTATTTTATCTTTGTTATCGAATATTTTAGTATAATGCTATGACTTATCTCATATTATTGTGTTAGTTTCTTGAAAAACATATTATATAGTTGTATTTTACTAGGACTTAAGAAATATTTGGAAAATCCAAAAAAATCCGAGATTAGGAAACTCGACTTTGTTGGTTTAGTTTGGTTTATAAATTTAAAAATCTGACACTATTAATTTGATTTGATGATTGAAAAATCCGAACCAACCCGACCTATGTACACTCCTAGTGCGTGTAGTTGTTTTTGTTCTCCACCTGATTGTGGTTGTTCCGGAAGAAAGTGATAGAAAGCTTTTGCTTATTCTAAGGTTCAAGCTTTGATTACCTTAATGCCCTCTCCTATCTTGAACAGTTTTTATATTATTAAGTCTCGTCTAAGTAAAATATATTTGGCCCTTCAGCAAGGGATTAAGTATCAAGCTACTATTAAGCAAGAAAAGAAAGTATCAAGCTTATCATTTTGCAGAAGAAGATAAGACTTTCGAGGGTCACTGTCCTTTAGCTCCAAAATAGTCCTATTATCAAACTTAACGGATTCTTTTTTTTATTTTATGGAATTGATTTTCTCTTAGACATGTCTCACCCCACGCGTTTAAACACCAACTTGGTAGTAATTATTACCATCATTCTCATGATTAATTCATGCTTAAACACTGCATAAATTGGATAAAGAATTTAGGGAGATTTAATTATGAGGGATTGACTTTTCTCATTACGATCGAGTTGTATAGTATATATTTACTACAGGGGAACCTATGTAACCATTTGTAACTAATTGAGTGCGAGAACGAACGTGGTAATGTTCACACTTTTTCGTGGCGAGAACCATTTGGTGCAGGCTTGTTTACCCTAAAAAACGGATAACAATTAAATTTATCTGATTTTATGGATACGTGGATTAATTCAATTCAAACGATAAATTGCGTTAGATTAAAAAGATGAAGGATGTAATAAATTGTCAAACCACTTAGGGGGAATTCCGGACTCAACAACAGCCTTAATGGAATATCTGCCCTTGATCACGGACTCACAACAACTAAGTAGTGATGAACAAAAGTGAGAACTTCGAATAATAGAGAAAATAATAGTGTATTACCTTGATATACGTGTTACAGTACTGTTAATAAATAATTAGACCCCCTTTATATTGTAGGGAAGTCCTACTCTAAATACAATTCCATAAAGTTAAAAATCTTCCGTTTAACCAATCACCGAATTCCTGCCGATATGTGTCGAGATCCACACCGTGATATCCGATTGGTCACGGATATCACGGCCTATTGTTGGTCGTGCTCGATTGCCTGGTAGTTCTCTCTAAGGCCTTTGGGATTCGAATTGAATCTGGGGTCATGGCCTTGATACTCTCGAATCCGGGCGTTTTGCCCGGATCTTGGTTCGAGAGGATCCTTGCCTTGATTTCAGTTCCTTGTCATCACGCCTCTTAATCTGTTTACCTTGTTAGAAATTGAGGCGTCCCATGAGCCCTGTTTCACCCGTATACGGATAGTCCCGTCGTTTCTCGGAGGGTAAGTTTACTGAAATGATGAGAAATGACATGAGCCATTCGAATCCTTCTTCAATACGCCATGGTAGAAACGACAAAGAACCCAAAACATCCCGTCAGTCGCGTCATAGTGACTTCGAACGCGTGTCAGCCATCAACAGGCTGTCCCTGGATGCTAAACGGTGCAAAGCCTCTATAAATACTCCCTCCTTTGTTCATTTTTGTACTTTTGACCAAGCTCCTACCTTCGAACCTTCAGGATACCACTGCCTTTCTTCATATCTCAACATTTTTACCTTCGTTCTTCAAGATTTTTCAACAAGTTGCAAGCTTTTATTTATCTTCTACCCAAGCCATTGTGCTTCATTTTCCTAACAAGATTTTACCCTTCATCTCCCAATCTTCCTTCACACTTTCAAACTTTTTTCCAGATATCAATGGCGAAGACTTCCAAGACTGTTCCCCAAAAAGATGATTCTTTTTCTTCACGATCGACCATCGAAGTCGAGGAGACCACTCCTGAGGTAGTTGTTTCCAAGAGACTCGCTCCGGATGTGGCAGCCGATGAACCGGCAACCGAGCCTCCCTTGAAAATGTTTGATTGTTCGGTCGCAAATGACTTTAAGGTTGAAAAGCCCTCGGCGGTACAAGGCTGATGCGAGGCAGTATCGAGGTACATTTGCTTCATCACCGAGGCCATCCTTCCTGTAGTTCGAAAGGACTGTGCCTAGGTGAGTAAGGATATAGTAATCCCCAGGCCCGATGATGACATTACTACTCATGTGGAGGGTCTTTGAGTGTTTACACTTACCCCTTCATACCGGGCCTAGTGGACCCGGTCATACTGGACTTTTGCAGGAGGTATGATGTGTGCCTCGGTCAGATCCATCCGTCACTGTGGAGGACCGTAATAATCCTACGATTCTTTGTGAACAAAGTCGACTCCTATTTGTTCACCATCAATCATCTACTTCGCCTGTACAGTCCCCAAATCTTCCTGGGGGGACTGATAAAGCTCGTACGTCGGGCTAGCAAAGCCCTATTTTTGAGCATCGATGAGGACCAGCATCAGGGCTGGCGGGGACGCTTTGTCTAGTTGAGGACCGCAGACCTGATCCCTGCCAAGTTTAGGCCATCCCTGAGAAGTGGAATCTATCACATAAGTATACTTTCCTTCAGATGTTGTTTTACGTTTTGTCTCCCTTTCCTTATCGGTTTTTGTGGTGATGCAACCCTTGCTTGAGCCCCAAACACCATTCCTCGGCTCAAGGAGTGGATTGAGAGCATTTGCTCGCAGATGCCTTATGCTGAGCGCTTGTGGCATGAACTCTCGAAGGGCGCTAGGAGGCCCGTTCCCACGGTAAGATTTCTTTCTTGAACAAGTAACACTAGGCTCCCCTTTCCAATATCATGTTCTCATTCCCTCTCTTTCCTTTTTGCAGGCTTGCCTAAGACCATTAAGCTTAGGCCTTTAGTAGGGGGAGAAGACCTGTTCGCTGATCCCTCCGCTCTAGGACAGCCCGAGGTTACAACAGGAGAGAAAGAGAGAAGGAGGGCTCCAAGTTCCCCTAGCTCAGAGAAGAAAAAGCCAAGGAGACGGTTGGTCCGCAAATCGTAGGAGAGCTCCAGCTTCCGAGCACCCGACTTGGATTCGCTTTTCCGGCTTAGGGACGAGCCCGAGGAAAGCGACGTTTTTGTGGCCAGCGAGCCATCTTTCCTGGAAGAGAAGGCAGCAGCCGAGGGGGAACAACGGAGGTTAACCCCCCTCAGGTTCAGGAGGCTAGTGCAGAGGCGAGGGTCGAGACCTCTTGAGACGCTGGTTCCGCTCCGCCCAGTGTCATAGAAATTTCGTGGTCACTTCGTTCACAGAGTCTATGTTCAACGAAACTCGAGCTACAAAGGGGCGATCCAACGAAGGGGTTCATGGTGCGGATGATCCCCTACGTTCCTTTTTTGAAAATGTGGACTCTACTGCTCTGGAAGACTTCTTCGGGTTGGGTGATTTAGAGGTGCCGAGTAAAGGCTCATCCTCGGAGGTCAGCAGGCCAAACTCAAGCCCAAAATTAATCTATCGATTCCCCGCCCCGAGCATGGACCTCAGCCAGAAGTGGTCAGTTATCATCACCGTCCTGGATGATGCCCGAGCTTTTCCTGGCCCCATCAGAGTAGCTAGCTACCTCCGATGCCTGTTAACCGAAGAAGACTAGACAAAAATGAACGAGGTGGATGTGTAGCGCTTGTTCAATGAAGCGCAGCAGGCGCTGAACCGAGTAAGGTGTCATTACACTTTTCCATCTTCAGACTTAGTTTTTGATATATCTCATGCCTCTTCTCTTTTATATTTTTGCAGGCCTCGGTACTTCATCATGAGGGTTTTCTCCGGTATGGGGCTGAGGTTAACCAGCTCGAGGCCAAGGTCAAGGAGCTTTCTTAGAAGAGGGACATGTGTAAGCTTCTCAGCGAGCAACGCGAAGAAGCAGTCAAGATTCTCCAGGCTGAGCTGGAAGCGGCCCAAAAGGAACATGCCGACCTGGTGGAATAGGTAAAGATCTTTGAAGTTAGTGATGACGAGTTAGACGTGGCGACTAAAGGCCAAAACTCACAGGTCCAGAAGAAGGTTGACAGGATCGACCAAATCCGAGCTAAGATGAACGAGGTAAGCGCCATGGGCGAAGGGTGGAAAGAAAAAATGGACCGATTGGCCTCGGAGAAGGAGACTGCACTAGAGCAGCTGAGGATGGTGGAGTTCCAACTCCGAGTGGCGAGAAGAAAGGCCGAAGCACGAGCTCAACAAATCAAAGACCTCCAATCTCAGCTGAGCTCGGCCACTGCTGAACGGGATACTCTTGGCAAGTAGCTCGAGATGGTGAGGTTCGTGTCGGAAACAACCAGGGCTGATGTTGAGGAGATGGTGGCACAGTATAAGGCTGACGCCGAGGCAGCCCAGGATCGCTTGAAAGTCACTGTTGAGTACGTGAAGTGGAAGTCCCGAAGGGAAACTCTCGAGGAGGTCCACGCCCGGGGTTTCGACCTGTCAGCCGAGATTGAATATGTGAAAAGGCTCGAGGCCGAGGCTAAGAAGATGGCTGACCCCGATGATGAGGAGGGCTCTGCGGGCTCCGGTGAACCCGAGGATGGAGAAGACCCTGATGGCCCCGGTGACGAGGTGCGTTCTGGTAAAGATCAGGCTTAGGCGCCTTAGTGATTTTTATTTGTTTTTGTATTTTGTTCATTTTATTGAGGCCATTATTGTTGGCCTTTGTAAAGACTTTTATTGGAATGTATATAAGACTTTTTTCCCTTTGGCAATTTTCGAATTCGTTTCCTTTTTATGATTGCAAAGATTTCAAATGCCTTAGCACGGAATAAAACGTACTACTAAGGTCTTGTTCGGAGGTTCGAACAAGACTCGTGGGGGCTCTGTATGATCAGAAGCTTTCCCCGAAGCGCTTGTTTAGATGTTTTTAGATTATAATTTTGCCAACGGTAGCCTTTGAACCGGTTTGGAATTTTTGATGGCCTTATGTTTTGATTATGAGTTTCGGACGTCTCCGATCCATTTCTAGGGTGGCCGTAGCTTTTTATGTTTAGGCACTGCCTAATAGGCTTCTATTCCCCCAGGTTTCGTTAGCCCGAGCCGTCCGAGTTTGCCTTAGACCATAGTCCATGAGTGGGGGTGATCTCTTGGATCCGGATAGAGGCGGCCCTTGGGCTCGATATCCTTTAAGAAACAAAATGTAATAGTTTTAGGGGACAAAATATGTATCTGAAAGGTGGAAAACTTCTTTCATTTCTGTGCGCAATATACAAGATTGTAAATATGTATAAACTTCATGTTATGGCTTAAGCGGTCCATGTGGGCACGGTTCATTTGGCTGTTTGGCCCTTACAATAAATCCTATCCACCGAGCCCACACTGTTCAAGCACAAAGTTTTCTTCCTTGCTAAAATCGTTATTCGAGGGTGCTGGCACTTAGTATTCGAGGTCGATTGTCGAGAGGGCTCATATACTGTTGATGTGACCCTTGATTCTGGTTCATAACCAGTCTTCAATTCTAAGTTAGCACGATCTACTGTTGTCTCACTCAAAACCTTTCCGAAAAACCCATTTGGGATAAAACCGGTTGAAGGGAAAAGAGTGCAACGCGTGCTTTCAGGCCTAATAGCTACATCATTCTTTGGCTGTTTTCTGCAAGTGTTAGTCTAATTTGCAACATATGTAAAAAAAAAAAAAAAAAAGAAAAATGAACGGGGTCGTACCTTAGCAGTAGTATCGTTTTATATGAGAAATTGATATAGGCGGCTTCCTTCCATATGGAAATTATGGTTGGTTGGTATTTTCCTTGAAAAGAAAGTGTGACTCACAAGTAGATGTCATATTTAATACTATTACTCACAAGGACTGGATAATAGGACTAAACATCGGATATGTTGGAGTGATCCACACAACAAGTAGACGATCAGTAGTACTTGATGGAACTCATTTAGATAGATGTTGCCTTGTGAGACCGATCGTTATATACTGTATAAAACGGAATAAAGATCATTCTCACCTTCTACGAATTGTCCCTGTCACACCTTTGTTTTTCCCAGGGATAAAGTGAGTTTTTTTAATTAAAGTGATATTATCCAAAATGAGATTATTTATTTAATTAGAGTTGTTATTAAAGATAATTATTAAGGTGTCCCAAGTCACCGGTTTATTTTAAAATCTCAAATCGAGGAAATTGACTCTATTTGTGGTCCGCGAATACAGAAGACCAGGTAAGGAATTCTGTTAATCGGGGAGAAGGTGTGAGGCACTCCCGAGTTTTGTGATTTTAGCACGGTCGCTCAACAATTAATAATTGGTCTAATTATCTGATTTATTACATGTTTAAAACCTATTGTGCATTTTTACCTTCTAAACGCTTTTAATTGAATATTTAAACGCTTTTTAGTATTTACGGAATTATTTCTTGAACAAGTTACGATGTCGTACACATGTCGTTTTGGTACACATTGCAAACCATGCTACGTGAAACGCACCCGCGATTTACAATATGTTTATTATTATTATTATTTGAAGTTATGGTCAAGTCGCATGAAATGCAGACTCGAATTGGGCTTTATGTATCATGACTATGCCACGGGAACGTACCCATAGTTACGATGATTTTATTAATCGCGCCTAAAACAAACTACAATTTTCGAGAGTTGTTAATTCCTAATAGTGCTTTGAGATGTATTGCAAGGTCATATGAATTATGGAGAACCATTGTGGATAGAACGTATAAAGATTGAGATAAGTCTAAGGTCAATTGACATAAGCATTACGGGTTTGAACGTCAGTTAATTAATCCACTATTTGAGACTCGTAATTTAGAAAGCGGCTATTTGAAGATTCGTGACTAATTGGACTTCGTACTTCTGGAAATTCTTATTAGCACACATGCCTTATATTTTCAAAACGACAATACCATTCAAAAAAACCTAGGCAGCAATATTATAGCTCAACAAAATAAAGTAAATGATTGAACAATAAGCTTCTACTAGTTTAAACATTCATAATTTACACGAATAGCCACCCAAGCAACTACATTGTCGATCATAGAGTACATTATCACAAAGGAACAAAATAACCCAACAATTAAACTCGAACACTCGTTATCCAAATTCAGAAAATGCATTAGGAGGAAATGAACTAAATTTGACAGTAAAAGCTGTTTTAATTACATTTTTATATGCTGAATTAATTTAGAGGAGGTATTTAAACTAGCAGAGGACTTTTAACTTCAAATCTAATAAGCAGCAATCCACAATTTGATCTCCAAATCTTGGTAGCAAACTAATAAACAATTGTTTTTAATTAATAAGACAGTAGAATCACAGTCTTCCGTTCCTGAAATCGTTAAACTGAACTTCTTCCAAAGCAAACATGGCCAAATGATGATTAGATTTCAAGTGTACCACGCTAAATGTTATCCCAAATATGAATCATCATTTTAACAGTAATGTATTACTAGAAAATATTGAAACCAATCTATGAGGAATCAGCAAGTTGAACATTGAAATTAAACACACCGGCAACATCTAGTATTAACAGAATAAGTACTTTAATCAACTTTGAAGCCTTAAACATGCTAGATCTATAAAATGAAACACAAAGCATGACAGGATAACTCATATTTACATTTAGGAATGCAATGGAGGATTACAGTTTGAACCTGTACATACCTAAAATGCAGAGTAACAGCAGAAACTTAACCAAATAAAAGTCAGGAAAGAGGGTGAAATCCATCAGCAAGAAACAACGACAAACTCAACAATTAAGCAAACAGTTCCACAGCTTGAATTCCACTCGAAATCCTCGAAAAAGTGAAGCAAAATCAGTAGAAATTGGAAGAACAAAAACAACTTTGAATCTTTTTTTTTTTTTTTTGCTTTTTGTTTTCTGTATCTAATTTGAACTTAAGATTTGTTTTCTTTCAAGAGAAACCAGTAAGGATGAAGGAATATGTGTGAGAATTCTGCAGAAAACTCAATGTGTTTTTCTGAAGAATGATAGATAAAAGATATCAAAAATGAGTGTGTGAGTGAGTCTTTTATGCAGAAAAGTGAGGGCTTCTTTTGGGAATCTGTCAGTTCCTAAAAAATAGGAAAAGAGCATCTTTTAAAACTGAATTAGACAGCTGTTCTTTTTAGATTTTTTTTTTTTATTTTTCAGCCCCTTTAACTTCTGAATTTACCCCCTTTCACCCTAAATTTGACCTAATTCCTTTGTCTTATTGCATTTTAACCCCTTCTACTTTGTTCTAGAACCTTCTTAACAGCTAAACAGACAAATTTCTATATTTTCTTATTTATTTTAGCCCCCTTAAGTCCCAGTTAACACAAATTAGTATCTTCTACCCCAAATCTACCGTCCTCTTTCATTTAACAGAGTCAAACATTTACCAAACAATAAATACTTAAGCTAAACTAACAATTAAGCAATCAGACAAAAATTAAGCATAAGTAACAACTAGTTAAAACCCGTCAATTAAGAAAATATGCAATTTAAACCAATAACATAATTACCAATTGACTAAACTTCTACAACTAAATCAAATAGTTATTTAGAAAGTTACAGTGGTTTTACGGGAGATTAACTATTAACCTAAGCATATAGTCAGGCAAAATTGGCAATCAAAGAGGAGGAGGTGATGAGATTTTACCCATGTTAAACTTGAAAGGACCAGTAAGAATGAATTCCGGCGGCAACGGGAAAGGGCGAGTTCTGGCCAGTCCACTGTGGGTCGATCGAATTCCGACTACTTTGAAATGAGTCAAAACTAACATCAATCGATTGATCTTGTAAAGAGTAACCGATTAATGTAAGTTTCAGGCCAAAACAAGCTGAGATCGCCAAAGAAATTAGAAAAGGGGAAAAATTTGGTTTTCGGGAATTTAGATCTGAAAACCGGGGAAATCTGGGGTGTTTTGAAGGAAATTAAGAGGAGATATGGGATGAGGAGAAGACGGGGATTATTTGGTAAAATTTTGGGGTTATTTGGAGACTGCCCGCCGCCATAGGGCGATTTTCACGACGTCAATGGTGGATGGTAAGAGAGAGGTGAGAGAGACGAGTCTAGTTCAGAGCCATTGGATGAGATATTAATGGACGGTGGAGATTGATTCAAGCCAAACAGCGTCGTTTGGATTATGGGGGAACTAGACCGGACCGGATTATTGAGACTGGGCTGGTTTGAAACGGGATTGGGCAGGTTGGGTATATAAAATTGTTTTTGGCCCATTCGACTTGTAAGACTCAACAACCCACAAATCTTTATTCTTTGCTTTTATTCAAATCTTACCAATTAATTAACATTGTTATTTGAACTAATCTTTGCACAATTAATCTAACCACTCGAATTCCTAATTGATCAAACAATTAAACTAACTAAACTAAAAAAAAATAATTAAATTAAAACTAAAATTGCTAACAGAAATATGCAAAGTAATTAAAGGACTTTTCACGATTTTCAATTAGATAAATGCACTTAATATGTAATTAAATCCTAAAATGCAATTAGAATGCAACGCATGAAATCAAAAGTATTTTTGGTAGTTTTTCTATGATTTAAAATGCTCTTAATAATGTAGTTAAGCTAAAAATGCAAACAAACAAGGAAAAATCTTTTAGAAATTCTACAAAAATTAAAAATAATAATAAAAAAATCTATTTTTGAGTCTTTTAGGAGTGATTTATAATTAGGAAAAAAATTACGTGCTCACAGCTGCCTCTCTTTGCTTGAGAGTTCTCGGGCAAAGTTATTGTGAGCAATTATGAATAATTTTTGCCCATTTGATACTCCATGTGAAACATTTTGAAAAAGTTTGACCGAACTTTGCTTCGGAGGTTTCCTACATATCCTTGGCTATAAAAGAATCAGGTCAGTGTAGTTCTTGAAGTTTTGGTAGCTGGGACTACCAAGAAGCTGTGATTTCACTGGTGCTACTGTTACTCTTGCTGAACTCTTTATTACAGCAGAATCAAAATGAAAAGAAGCTAAACAAGCCTATCAGCTATGAGTTACAAGATTCATATCTCTAAGTCTTTTGAAGCTTGATTTTGAGTCTTGGTTGGTTTTTCAAGCAGATTTAGATCTGAACCTTGATGCTTGCTAGCTGCAGGTGCTAGTTCATTTTTCTATGGCCTCTTTTGATCAAAAGGGGACATGCAATGCTCGTGACTTCAGGCATGTCTCGAGTAGTCCACATTTTTTCCATCCGCTTTTGCATTTTGGATTCACTTCTTTTTCTATTCTTTTTGTTTTGGATTGAGATTTCTTCTTTTGGTCATCTCGAACCCCATGCCTCGAGGTAAAACCTGCTCAAACACCAAAACAAACGAACTAAAATTTTCTACAGCAGTTTTTACTAGAAAAATTCTGTGAGTTATTTGTAACGAAACTCTATACTACTTCCTTATTGAAAGCAAAAGGTAGGGATTGGTGTACCCTGAGAAAATATGATTCTTTGGGAATGGTATACCCTGATTGTCTAACTGATGTCTCAATTAAGGATTGGTGTACCTTAAGTTGGAAAACACAACTGGAGATTGGTGTACCCTATACTGGTAAGGAGACTAGGGCGTGGAGACCCTATAGCTGAAATAATATCGACTAGGGAGTGGAGACCTTATGTTGGAAAAGAAGACTAGGGAGTGGAGATCCTATGTTGGAAAAGAAGACTAGGGAGTGGAGACCCTATGTCTAAAATAACATCAACTAGGGAGTGGAGACCCTATGTTGGAAAAGAAGACTAGGGAGTGGAAACCTTATGTCTGAAATAACAACAACTAGGGAGTGTAGACTCTATGTTGGAAAAGAAGACTAGGGAGTGGAGACCCTATGTCTAAAATAACATCAACTAGGGAATGGAGATCCTATGTTAGAAAAGGAGACTAGGGAGTGAAGACCCTATGTCTAAAATAACATCAACTAGGGAGTGGACACCCCATGTTGGAAAATAATATCAACTAGGGAGTGGAGACCCTATGATGAAAAAGGAGAGTAGGGAGTGGAGACCCTATGTCTAAAGTAATATCAACTAGGGAATAGAGACCCTATGTTAGAAAACGAGACTAGGGAGTAGAGACTATATGTCTAAAATAACATCAACAAGGGAGTGGAGATCCTGCATTTGAAAAGAAGACTAGGGAGTGGAGACCCTATGTTTAAAATAACATCAACTAGGGAGCGGAGACCCTGTGTTGGAAAAGGAGACTAGGGAGTGGAGACCCTATGTCTAAAATAAAATCAACTAGGGAGTGGAGAACTTATGTTGGAAAAGAAGACTAGGCAGTGGAGAACCTATGTCTAAAATAAAATCAACCAGGGAGTGGAGACCCTATGTTAGAAATAACGTCAACTAGGGAATGGAGACCATATGTTGGAAAAGAAGACTAGGGAATGGAGACCCTATGTATAAAATAAAATTAACTAGGGAGTGGAGACTCTATGTTGGAAAATAAGAATAGGGAGTAGAGACCCTATGTCTTAAATAACATCAACTAGGGAATGGAGACCCTATGTTGGAAAATACAGCTAGGGATTGGTGTACCCTATACTATCATGATTTTGAACTTTCTTTACTTTTTCTTCTTTTTATTAAGAGGATGAGTAAAATGCGGGAAAGAATTTTGAGAAGACTTTCCTTTTGGAGTTATTGCTGCTTCAGAGTTGTTTCTATCCCCTGCGCAGTTTTTTTTTTTGTTGCACCTGCTTCTTCAAGTTGCTTTTGGATTGCACATGTTTCCTGTTTTTCAAACAAAGAATAATTGTTAGTTTGAAACGGTGGTTGGTTTTTCGGCTTTAAGTGTTTCAATCACTTGATCTTGGCTGGCTTCTTTGATGATAATTTCACCTGCAACTGGTTGTTTCCTGAATACCGATTGCACTTTTGGCCCCTGAGAACCCTTGGCTTTTCCAAAACTTTGCCATGACAGTTGGTCGCATGGGACTTAAACTTTTTTAACTTTATTTTGCCTTTGTAGGCCTTTGATTTCTTTCTTCCAACTTTAACTTTAGAGCATTGGGGAATATTTGGCTCTTCAAACCTTGCTGAGATGGTTAGCTACTAGGGACTTAACCTTTTCAACTTTATTTTGCCTTTAAAGGCACTTCAATTTGACTTTCTTCTTCTAAGAGTTTTTGATTTCGAAGCATCGGCCGCCATGGCCAGTCACGGTCGACTTGATGCTCCTGCCGACGCTGGGTGCCTTTTTTGCATACTAACTTGTATCAAACAAAAGCCCTGTAAATCAGTCTTGCTATCCCTTCTTTTCCTTAGTCTTTGGAACAAAGTTAAACCGAAAGGGATTCAAAGAAAAACAAACAATGGAATAGAAAACGATTTTAAACAAGAGGTGTCCCTTTCAGGGAACGGAAGGAAGGACTTATTTGGGAGTACATGCGGACTTCAATGAACATGAGATGCCTTTTGGACTGGATGTCTGATCTGTGTAAACTGTCTGATTTGTGTAAACTGTCTGACTCTCAGAAACTCATCACAACTTTGCCTTGGAATCGAGAAACCTTGCCCGAGACTGTCTCAATGCCAATGGCTGTGAGGATCTTCTTTTCGATCAATAGTGCCCTTCGCGGGATTTCACCAGTTAACCTCTTTTATTTTTCTTCTCACCTTCGTCTTATAGTGCTCTTTGCGGGTTTTCACTACAAGACTCTCTCATTTTAGTTTCTTTACTCCCAATCGCCTTACGGTGCCCGTGAGAGTTTTCACCAATAAGACTCTCTCATTTTATTTCTCTCATTTTGGTTGCATCAAGTCCAAGTTACTGTATCCTCCAATTTTGAACATCTTCGCCGATTGATCGGAAGGACGTGAAAAGGATTTGGGTAAAACAAATTTGCCATTGAATTACAACTATGGAACCTTTCAGGTGAAACCATTGCCGAACCATTATAACATCTGCCCCAGTTCCAACTTTTGGAGGAATATGGATTTTTGTTTTGCTGTGACTGAACCCCAGAGAGAGGTTGCCTACGTATTCTTTCAGAATCAAGTCGAGCGTAGTTCAATGAACTTTGTTTCTGATTTTCTTTTGTCTTTCTTTTGTTTTGTTTCTTTTTTTTTTAAATTTATTTTTCATAATTTTCATTTTTTTTCATTTCATTTTTTTCCAGGTTCTAAAGAGGGTATTCAAAGAAAGGGAACCGGCTCAAGAGGTTTGTAAAGGATTAGTAGTGTTCGGATAGTGAGAAAGAAAGCCTTGCGTCATCCCAATCGGAGCATACTAAAGCTTGTGAAAAAGGGTCAAACATAATACCTTTTGACCGCATCTTCATTGACAGTTGTCTCGGGGACATTTCCTTTGATGTCTCCCAAATACAGCGCTTCCTTCGGCAATACTCTTCTTATAATGTACGGACCTTTCCAATTTGGAGCAAATTCTCCTTTGGCTTCTTCATGATGCGGGAGAATACATCTCAGAACGAGTTGCCCCACTTCAAATTTTCTAGGCCGCACTTTCTTGTTGTAGGCACGGGACATTCTTTGTTGGTACAACTGCCCGTGGCAAATTGCGGCCGTCCACTTTTCATAAATCATAGACAATTGTTCCAACCGAGATTTGATCCATTCATCATCCTCGATCTCGGCATCAACAAATGATCCGAAGGGAGGGAATCTCAACTTCTGCAGGTATTACGGCTTCAGTGCCATAAATCAATAAGTAGGGAGTGGCCCCAACTAATGTGCACACGGTTGTGCGATATCCCAATAGTGCAAAAGGCAACTTTTCATGCCATTGTCTAGAACCATGAACCATTTTCCTAAGGATCTTCTTGATGTTCTTGTTTGCCGCTTCAACGACGCCATTAGCTTTAGGCCGATAAGGGGCAGAATTATGATGCGTAATTTTAAATTGTTCGCAAACCTCCCTCATCAAGGGGCTGTTCAGATTTGCAGCATTATCTGTAATGATAGTTTTAGGAATACCAAAATGACAAATAATGTTGGAATGTACGAAGTCCACCACTGCTTTCTTGGTGATGGCTTTGAAAGTGACTGCTTCGACCCACTTTGTGAAATAATCAAAGGCAACTAGGATGAATCTGTGTCCATTTGAAGCTTTTGGCTCGATTGGCCCAATAACATCCATGCTCCAGGCAACGAACGACCAAGACACTGGCATAGGATGTAAACTCTGAAGGTGGCTCATGAATCATGTCACTATGTATCTGACATTAATGGCATTTTCGGACGAAAATGAAACAATCTTTTTCCATGGTCATCCAGTAATAACCTGCCCGGAGGACTTTCTTTGCAAGGACATACTCGCTCATGTGAGGCCCACATACTCCCGAATGCACTTCGTTCATGATCTTTTCAGCTTCTCGGGAATCTACGCACCGTAAAAGATTCAGATCTGGAGTTCTTTTGTATAGGATCTCTCCACTTAAAAAGAAACTGCTTGCAAGCCTTCTAATAGTCCTCTTTTAATCTCCACTGACCTGCTCGGGATGTTCTTTTATTTTCAAAAACCTTTTGATATCATGATACTATGTCTGACCATCTGGCTCCATTTCAATTGCATTCAAATAATCATGCCTTTCTCGAACCTGAATCTCCAGCGGGTCAATATGAACATTACCCAGGTACGGTAGCAATGAGGCCAAAGTAGCTAGTGCATCAGCTAGCTCATTGTGGAATCGAGGAATATACCTGAACTCGATGGACTTAAACCGTTTACTGAGATCCTCCACGTGTTGCCTATACGAGATGAGTTTGATGCCTCGAATTTCCCATTCGCCTTGGGCTTGCCGAATGATTAAATCAAAATCCCTCATGATTAGTAATTCCTGTAAATTTAGATCAACTGCCATGTTCCATGATGCAAGCTTCATACTCGGCGGTGTTGTTTGTACAGAAGAAATGGAGCCGGGCTGTGACCGGATAGTGTTGACTTGTGGCCGAAATCAGAATTGCCCCAATCCCCATGCCTTTTGCATTTATGGCCCCATCAAAGAACATTTTCCAGGCATTGGTGTTCTCTAGAATTACTTCAACCGAGTTTACTTCCTCGTCTGGAAAATAAGTGCTTAATGGTTGGTATTCATCATCGACCGGGTTCTCGACCAGGTGATCTGCCAAGGCCTGAGCTTTCATCACCGTGCGAGTGACATAGACAATGTCGAACTTGGTGAGCAGGATCTGCCATTTTGCTAACATTCCTGTAGGCATCAACTTTTGGAGTATATACTTCAAAGGATCCATCGTGGTTATGAGATAAGTTGTGTAAGCCAGCAAATAATGTCTGAGCTTTTAAGAGACCCAAGTTAGGGCGCAACAAGTTCTTTCTAACAGGATGTACTTGGCTTCATAACTGGTGAATTTCTTGCTCAGATAATATATGGCTTGTTCTCTCTTCCCGATTACATCGTGTTTCCCCAGGACACAACCAAAAAATTTTTCCAAGACTGTCAGATACAAGAACAAAGGTCTTCCTGGCTCGGGCGGAACCAAAACCGGTGGATTTGACAAATATTCTTTGATTTTATCAAAAGCTTCTTGACACTCATCTGTCCATTTGATTGCCGCATCTTTTTTAACAACTTGAATATGGGTTCATAAGTGGTAGTAAGCTGAGCGATGAATCTGCTGATGTAATTCAATCTCCCTCTCATAACCTCTTTCTTGCTTTTCGGAGGTGGAAAATCCCGAATAGACTTTATCTTTCGATTGACAATAAACCCCAAGAGCTTCCCAGACAGAACTCCGAATGCACATATAGTTGGGTTCAATTTCAAGTCATACCTGCGCAGACGCTCAAAGAACTTCCTCAGATCTCGCACATGGTTTTCTTGCGTTCTGGATTTAATGATCACATCATCAACATATACCTCAATCTCCTGATGCATCATGTCATCGAAGATGGCAGTCATAGCTCTCATGTAGGTTGCCTCAGTGTTCTTCAAACCAAATGGCATGACCCTGTAATAATAAGTGCCCCAAGGTGTGGTGAAAGCCGTCATTCTGCATCTTCTACATCCATCAGAACCTAATGATACCCAACATAACAATCCATGAAAGATTGTATCTCATGTTTAGCACAGTTGTCAATGAGAATGTGGATGTTTGGCGATGGAAAGTTGTTGTTTGGACTTGCTTTGTTCAAATCCCGATAATCAACACACAATCGAGTTTTTCCATCTTTCTTTGGCACAGGTACCACATTAGCCATCCATGGTTGTATCAGACCACTCGGATCACACCAACTTTCAGTTGTTTGGTGACTTCTTCCTTGATGTTAGTTTTGAACTTTCTTTTCTTCTGTTGGACGAGTGGATAACTGGGATAGGCAGGAAATTTATGTACCACCAAATCAACGCACAGGGGCTGGCATATCATCCTAAGACCATGTAAACAGGTCTTTGAATTCAAACAAAAGTTGGATTAAGGTATCTCTAGTTCTTTCATCAGCGTGAATGCTTATCGTGGTTTCTCGGATCTATTCTGAACTGTCCAAATTAAATGGCACAGTTTCTTTTAAGTTTGGCTTAGGCTTATTCTCAAATCATTGCAATTCTCTAAAAGCCTCATTTTCATCATATTGTGACTCTTGATTTATTATTTTAAAGTTAGACATCTTTTTAGGATCTGAGCATGAAGTCCGCAAGCATGTCATGTTACTTAATTGAAATATATGAGGGTTTACATCATAATTAAAAGACAAAAAATTAAAACATTCGAGTTACACCCTGAAATAACTCGTAATGCAGAAGAGATGGTAAAACTGAACTACCGGGACTCCCGCCTGACAGAGAATGGGGTAGCCTCCAATTCTGGAGCTTGATATCCCGTCCCATATACTGCACCTCGGCACGGCTCGTGCCTTCCCCTGGCTGGATCATGTGGCACTCATATAGCATTTGTGTTAAGGCTTCGCAGATATCATCGATGATATCATCGATATCTTCAGCCGTGAAAGCCTCTTCTTCTTCTTCTTCTTCCGAATACTTTGGGTTTGACAAATGATTGGGCGAGATGTGGAATGGGCTGGGACAGGACCCACCCATTTTATTTACGCTCATTAGTCCATGTTTTATCGGCCTCTGTAGCTCGGAAGCCCAAACCAAAACACTTCTCAATTGACGATTGGGGAAATGGACTCAGTAATGCCCTGCAGAGATACTCCGAGCCCCTTTTCGGGCTTGTACCCATTTCTAATCATTTGGGTGGCGACCATGATCGAATAATTAGATAAGCAAGGTGGAGGTAATGGGGCCCCTTCTTCAAATTGGTCAGCTACCACAATTTCGAAAGCTTGGTACACAATATGCTCATTGTTTTCCCTAGATTCAAGACACAGGATCGAGGGGTCCCGGTAGATGGATTGCTCGTTTATCCATGGACAACAATATCTTGATTATCATATTCAAACTTGACTATTTGGTGAAGAGTAGAGGGAACAGATCCGGCAGCATGAATCCATGGTCTACCCAGGAGGAAATTATACGAGGTTTCTATGTCTAAAACTTGGAAGGTCACCTCAAAGTCTACAGGTTCAATAGTTAGAATCAGATCAATTACTCCTATTGTGTCTCTCTTAACCCCCATCAAAAGCTCGTAAGCAGACGTTGTTAGCCCGAATTCTTTCTGTTCCAATCTCCATTCTCTGGAGTGTTGAGAGAGGGCAAATATATACCCCGGACCCACCATCTAACATCACTCTTTTCACATAATAGCCCTCGCATTTGATAGTCAGGTGGAGAGCTTTGTTGTAGGTAGCTCCCTCTGCGGGCAAATCATCGCAGCTGAAAGAAATCTTATTGAACTCAAAAAATCTTTCGTTCATTCTTTCTAATTGTTCGACAGAAGTATCAACCGGGACATACGCTTCATTTAATGCTTTGAGGAGCACTTTTTGATGTTCATCTGAACTCAGCAAAAGAGATGTGAGACCCAGGAAGGAGTCTTCCAGGGTTGGTAAACTATTGAGTACTCTGAAGTTTCATCTTTTTAAAGAACTCTTGCACTTTCTCATTGCTTACAGGCTTCTTGGATGGCATCTGTTTATCCCTGTTATGTTTGGACTTCTTTAGCTCTTCTGGGGTATAGTACCTCATAGACTGATTCATCTCATTCACGTCCCCTATAACTTCTTTCCCTTTGTATGTAACCACGGTTTTGTTGTAGCTCCAGGGGACTGCAGTAAGATCTTTCATAGGACTTTGTGGTACAAGGCTGATAACTACGGGCTCGGTTAAGCCCGCGCCACATGTGTCCCCTTTGGTACATATAATCTTGGCACATTCAATATAACTTTCCTTTCATCGAACTTCTTGGGAGTGTTGAGGATAAGTTGTTCTTTTCTTGGGTCATTAGGAACATAAAGAACCACGTTCTTGGCAGGTGCTAGCCCACTTTATTTCACGGTCTGAGGAACCAGAGCTAGGTCTTGCCTCTGAGTTGGCGATGGAAACAATGGCCTTCAATGTCTGGTCAAACTGTTTATCATCACAAATCATACCAATGACTTGTTGGTCACATTAGGGATCTCCTCGTCCCTCAGCACAGTTCTTTTTTCTATGGTCAGGCCTTCAACCGCCTTTTTGAGGGACCAACAATCATCTGTGTCACGACGTTCTATTCCTGAATGGTATGCACACCTAGCACCGGCCCTGCATGATGGAATCTCGAGTTGTATTAACTTCTGAAGCAGACTGGAGTAAGATTTACCAATAGGGATGAAATTGTTTCATCTAGGAGGCTCTCGAGGGCGTGGATCCTGTTGGTGTGTATTTTGTGATGGGCGAGGATTATATGGAGCTTGATGATACGCTCAAATTACACTTTAATAAATAGTGTAAGGCGGTCGATGTCAAATATAATAACCCAACAAAGCTAGGGTCGAATCCCACAGGGAATAGGTGTGAAAAGGCTACTTGACTAGTGTGTTACTCGACTAAAGTCGTAATTCTATCTAGTTAACCGTAACAAGAGTATGTATTAATGGTAACAAGAGTATGAATTGAGTTTTGTTTTAGGTGATGGCTAATTGAAATATTGAGAATGTAGATAATTTGATTAAAGAAACCAAGGTTGTATCCCCATTACTGAAGTGTAATGCTACCGGTGTTAATATGATATATTCTAATGGAAGGTCCTTTTGATATGCAAATGATGTCTAAATGACTACCCAATATTTTTCAATAGTTAGGTAGTATTTTCTCTTTATGATTTTTCCAAATATAAAAGAGTTTCAATTAAGAACAATCAATTTATGACAAATAAAACCCACTTATTCCTAAGTGATTTTATTAAATAAGGTTTAAAGCCTTGAGTCTTTGGTATTTACTTCTACCAAATTCTACCCCACTTTTCCAAGCAAAGCAAGAATTTAATGGCACTTGTTAATGTTTGCAACCACCAACAATAAATGAAGAATGAGAAGTAAATAAATACCAACCAACCATTATATAT
>MCJB01030857.1:0-17234 GCA_002018475.1 Nicotiana obtusifolia
TGTCCAATTCCTAAGGTCTTGAAAACCGAATAGGGCATCAAATTAATACTTGCCCCAAGATCACAAAGAGCTTTTGCAAACTCGGCACTTCCAATTGTACAAGAAATCATGAAAGCACCGGGATCTTCCAACTTAAAAGACATTGAGTGCACAATTGCACTCACTTGATGAGTGACTTTGACGGTTTCAAGATTCATTGACCTCTTCTTTGTCACGAGATCCTTCATAAACTTTGCATAGCCGGGCATTTGTTCCAAAGCTTCAACTAATGACACATTGATTGAGAGACTCTTCATCATTTGAATGAACTTCTTGAATTGATTCTCACCAATTTTTCTTGGAAAGTCTTTGAGGGTATGGAAGTGGAGGCTTAGGCAATGGTGCCTTAGCCTTTTACACTACTGGCTCCAGTATGTCAATAATGTGATCCCTATACGGGTTCACCTCCTCTTAAGTCTCTTCCACACTATCATCAATATCAATCCGAACTTCATCATTTGATTGCACCACATTGTTCGGGACCTCTTCTTCTTGTACCACTTGCTCATCATCCACAAGTTGCCTTTGACTTGAGGTAGGTTCATTTCCACCTCTTCCACTTCTTGTAGTAACAGTCATGGATGCCCCGTGTTGTTACCACCCTTTGGGTTTACTACTGTGTCCACTTGGTAGTGCCCCCTTAGGACGATAATTTGCCCCATTTGCACTTCTAAGTTGTGGATCGATGTGTTGTGTGAGGCAAGTTGGGCATCCGAATCGACATTCTTTTCCATCATTTGCTTGAACATATTCTCAATACGCCCCATCTCATTGTTTGAAGAACTTGGACCATGGGGGAGATAAGGAGGTGGGTTGCTCGGTTGTTGATACATCGGTGGCCTTTGAAAACCTGACCCCCGGTTGCCTTGATTATTGTTCCATTCGCCTTGATTGTTACCCCCCTCCCCCGCCCCCCAATTTCCTTGATTATTACCGCTCTAATTTCCTTGATAGTTGTTGTTATGTCAATTCCCTTGATTGTTTCCACCACTCCAATTTCCGTGGTTGTTAAAATTCCAATTGCCTTGATTGTTTTGAGGTGGGCATTGTTGTTGGTTTGGGCCTTGGAAGTTTCTTCTTTTCCCTTTAAAGTTGTTCACATATTGGACTTCCTCTTATTGTTCATTGTAAAAATCATCTTGATCAAAACCACTTTCCTCCCGCGCATAATTCTCCACTCGATTTTGCACTTGTGGACCTTTTGATCCTTCTTTTATTTAATATCATGTTCAAACCCTTCCATGGCATTGACTTGCTTAGGATTTTGCACCTGTTGAAGTTGAGCCTTTGCTAGTTGATTCATGGTGGTAATCAATTCGGCAATGGCTTGCCCATGGTCATGCAACTCTTTGTGAAGGTGGATCACATTCTAATCACCTTGTGGAACATTAGCCCGGGATTGCCACGCCGATGATGTTTCCACCATTTCATCCAAAATCTCACACGCCTCTGCATATGGCGTAGTCATAAAGTTACCACCGGCAAGTTGATTCACTACACATTAGTTGGTTGTGGTAATCCCACAATAGAAGGTTTGTTGAATCATGTTACCCGTCATATCATTGTTGGGACATTCCTTGACCATTGTTCTATACCGCTCCTAAATCTCGTGATAGTGGTTCATTTAGCTCTTGCTTGAAAGCCAAAATCTCATATCGAAGTGTAGCCATGTGCCCCGGAGAGAAGAACTTAGAAATAAAGTTTTTTGCCAACTCATCCAAAGTGTGAATGGAATGGTTCAGCAAACATTCCAACCAATCTAAAGCTTTCCCTGTAGAAAGAAGGGAAAAAGCCTTAGCCTCCATGCATCCTCAGAGATATTTGTTTGTTTTCTCCCCCAACAAGTGTCCACAATCCCCTTCAAATGCTTGTACGCATTTTAATTGGAGCACCGGTGAAGAAACCTCGTTGCTCTAGCAAAATGAGCATCACATTGGTGATCTGAAAGTTACCCGCCCTAATACGGGGAGGGACTATTACACTAACATATCCTTCATTGGGTAACACCCGGTGTGGAGCCGCTCGTGGTGGAGGTGGGGATGGAGCGGGAAAATTGTCATGAGGCACTCGGCCTCTTCTATTGGCTTGAGGTTCAAGAGAAACCTCATCAACTTGACCATCCTCGACGTCCACATCCCCTAAAGGTAAATTTTTGAGCTCATTGTTCATCATGGTTGTACCTACGATTTCTGAAATAAGTTAGTAACACGGAAGGAAAAGAAGATATTCCAAAAACACAACTAAATATATAGCTAACACTGTTTTAACTACCCAACAACGGTGCCAAAAATTTAATCACGTCCACAACACACCTCAATAAGAGATATGAAACGGTCATATGCAACAATAATTACCCAACTAGGAGTCGGAGTCGAATCCACTGGGAGTTATGATGGGAGTTAGGAGTATATATTTGAAGCAAGCAAATGGGTTATCTAGGTTGCACTTCCACAACACAATTTTGTTTTCTACTTCTACTGTTAATCTAATGATTACAAGATAAAGGAAATAAACTAGAGATAAATATTATTAAGGTTTTTATAATTGGGTAAAAGGCCTAGGGCTATGACCATAACCTAGGCGTTTGCTAAGGAGTTTATAGCTCACAACTCTACACTACCCACTCAATACCTCTCGGTCAGTGAGTGATTTTGCCCAATTTGGCTTTCTCAAGACCAAATGGGTATCAACCAAAACCATTGATAAGAGCTCAAGTCAGGTTATTACTATCTCTGGGTTGAACCCTTTAACTGGGTTAATCAATCTCTCAATTGACTCAATTCCTTGTTCGCTAAGTTATCCTAGACTAGGTCTCTCTTTCTCAAGTAGAGACTAAGTCAAATAGGCATGAATCAATGTTTATAACCATTAATTCTAAAATTTAAGCATGAACTAAGCTAAATAATCAACTCACAATCATAAACAAGCACTAAATTAGATACCCATAAAGTTTACACACTAGGGTTGGGTCGCAACCCTAGTATGGGTCTAGCTACTCATAATGAAAATTGTAGAAAATATAGAATAAAAACTAATTAAACTCATAATGGAAGATTAAAATGATGAAATTTAATGTAAAAACACCAAAATAATGTAAAATTTCCTAAAGCAGTAAAGAAAAACGGCTATAACAGCTTCAGATGTTCAAAACTTGGCCTAATTTTGTGAAACTCGTCTATTTATACAGGGCCAAAAATTTTGGACAAAAATGCCCCTCGGGAGATTCTGCGGCCGCACAATTCCATGTGCAGTCCGCAGATTTCTTCATCTGGCAGGTAGTGGAGTTCTGCGGCCGCACATTTTTGAACTGCGGCCGCACATTTCTTGACTGTGGCCGCAAGCAATCTTCTGCGGCCGGACAATTATTGTGCGGTCCGCAATTCACAAAGCTCCTGGACTTGGTCTTTTTGCATACTCTCTGATCTTTGACTCTTAGCCTAGTTCTGCGGCCGCACATTGCTGAAAGGTTTGCTAAATTTTTCTTCTTGTTTCGCTGCCGCAGATGGAATTTGCGGTTCACAATTTCTTCTACGGCCGTAGAATTCCTTCTGCGGATCGCATATTTGTGCTTCTGCGTCCTTTATTGCATTGTGCTTCGGGACACTCTTTTTTTAGTCGGATTTCATCTCGGGAGACCGAACTTCCAGCATTCCTGTAATTTTGCATAATTTCAATATTTTCAGAAACATAATTCAATACTTTCGGACTAAAACAAAAGCTAAAAGGTGCTAATAAGCAGTCAAAATACCCACTTATCAAACCCTCACAAAGGAGGCCCTGACATGGTATTCTCTCTTACCCAAGCATTTAATTGACTCTTTTGAGATGCTAGCAGATTCATTCATTAAGGCTCATGTCGGGGCAAGAAAGGTCCAAGTCAGGAAGAAGACATATTCAAGATTGTGCAAGTTCGAATTGCTGCGAGAATTCATGATCCAGTTCCAGAAAGAGAGGATGTTGTTACCGGCAGTACTAGATGAGTGGGCAGTCGAGCTTGTTCATAAAGGTTTTGAATCCACGGAGCCCCGATGTTTAAAGCCTGTTCGAATTCCAAGAAACCACATCGGTGGATGTCCATAACCGTTAAGAGTCAAAAATAAGAATAGAAGATGATTAGCTCGAGTTCCCGACATCAACCAACCGAAGGGACGAGACAAGAACTAGGACAAGTTTAAAAGAGACTTCGATGCGGATCGGCGTTCTTCTAAAGGTCGTTTCGTACCATGTGAAAGAATAGAGGGACACAACAACAAAGGATTTCGATCCTCGGATAGGCTTGCTCCTGATAGAAGAATTGATTATGGCAGGAACAGCAGGTCATTACAAGAAAAAAAGGTACAAGGGGCCCGGGACTCCACATATCCCAGGTTATCGGATTACGGCTTCAACATCATCTTAGTGGAGTTAGTATCGGCGATGAGTACTATCAGAGAAGCACGATTCCCGAAGCCAATCAAATCCGATCCTAGTTGGAGAGATCCCAACTTGTGGTGTGAATATCGTGGGACTCACGGCCATAGAACTGGGGACTACTGGCATCTACGTGAAGAGGTGGCGACATTATTGAAGAATGGCTATCTCAAGGAATTTTTAAGTGATCGAGCCAAGAATATCTACGGCCAAAGCCCGAACAATACAGAGCCTTCGAAGGCGGCAGAAGACTCCCCTCAGTTGAATATCAACATGATTTCCCGAGGGAACGAAATCAACGGTGTAAATTTCTTGACGACCAAGAAAACAAAGATATCAGTGACTCACAACGAGAGACTCCGGGAAGTGGCAAAAGATGATATCACCTTCACAAAGGAAGACGCTAACAGCCGTCTTCTGCCACATATTGATGCTCTGGTAATCTCTCTTAATGTTTTAGATTTCAAATTTAAGCGTATTTTGGTTGACCCAAGAAGCTCAGCCAATATCATCCGATGGAGAGTGTTGAAGCAAGCAAAGCTGACCGGAAGCATCATTCCGGCAACAAAACTCTTAGCTGGATTCAACTTGACAAGTGTGACAAACCGAGGAGAGATCCTGCTGCCCCCGAACGCTGAAGGGGTAACCAAGACCACCTTATTCGAAGTAGTAGATGGCATCATGGGCTACAATTTAATCCTCAACAGGTCGTGGATACACGAGATGAAGGTTGTGACCTCATATCATCAGTTGTTAAAATTCCCAACCCTAGAAGGAATCGAGCACATAAGAGGAGATCACAGGAATCACAGGAACCGATGCCTTCTCCCTTTTGAACGAATACGATAAAAGTGAGGAGTCATTTGAATCTTATCAAGTTCCAAGATAATTTCAGGTACCAGAGGAGACAGATGCGACCAAGTCGACCGCAGAGGAACTCGAGCTAGCGACCTTATTCAAAGAGTTCTTGGAGAGGAAGTTCCGTCTGGGGACAAGACTAAACCCCGAGCTCAGGTTAGAGTTTATTATTTTTCTTAAAGCTAACGTTGACTAATTTGCATGGTCGCACTCGGATATGACAGGCATCCCATTAGAGGAGGTTGTGCACAAGCTAAGCCTGGATCTGAACTTCCCACTGGTAAGGCAAATGAAACGCCCGATAGTAGAGGTCAGGAACAGCTTTGTTAAAGAAGAGGTAACCCAATTACTCAATATCGACTCCATACGGGAGGTAAAATATCCAGAATGGTTAGCCAATGTAGTTGTAGCCAAAGAAGAATAAAAACTTTAGAATGTGTGTAGATTATAATGATTTAAATGAGGTGTGCCCTAAGGACTCATTTCCATTTCCAAACATTGATCAAATGATTGATGCTACGGCCGGACACGAGTTGATGAGTTTTCTTGATGCTTACTCCGGGTAGAATCAAATGAAGATGAACTCGGAGGATCAGGAAAAAGCTTCTTTCATAACGAACTTTGGCACATATTGCTATAATGTGACGCCATTTAGGCTTAAGAACGCTGGAGCTACTTATCAGAGGCTCGTTAATAAAATGTTTGAAAATCAGATAGGCAAGACAATGGAGGTATACATTGATGACATGTTAGTCAAGTCTTTGAATGCATAAGATAATTTGAAACACCTCCAAGAAACCTTCGATATCTTGAGTAAGCATAACATGAAACTCAACCTGGAAAAATATGCATCCGGGGTTGGTTTCAAAAAATTCTAGGGGTTCCTGGTCTCGCAAAGAAGGATCGAGTTAAATCCCGACAAAATCAAAGCTATCGAGGATATTCTGGACCAATAACAAATATAAATGAGGTGTAGAGGTTGACCGGAAGATTGGCAGCTCTAAGTAGATTCATCTCGAGATCTTCTGAAAGTGCCATCACTTATTTTCACTTTTGAAAAAGAAAAACAATTTCGAACGGACTCTAAAATTCCAATAGGCCTTGAAAGACCTAAAAAGATACCTATCAAGCCCCCCGTTACTGTCAAAATTGGGGGAAGGCGAGCAGTTTTAGTCCGAGAGGAAGAAGGTACACAATTTTTTATTGATTATGTTAGTAAAGTATTATCGGGGGCGGAGACTCGCTATCCGCACCTCATATGGCCGGTGTTAGCTCTCGTAGTCGCCTCTCGAAAGCTCAGGCCTTATTTTCAGTGTCACCCGATAGCCATTGTGACAATCTTTCCCTTGAGGAATGTCCTTCACAAGTCTGAGTTGTCAGGCCGTTTGGATAAATGGGCAGTCAAAATTAGTGAGTTCGACATTGAGTACAAGCCCAGGACTGTGATCAAGTCACAAGTTTTGGCCGACTTTGTGGCTGATTTTAGTCCCGGATTAATGCCCTTCACTGCTAAGGAAGCGGTTCTAGTGTCGGAAATGACATAAAAAATTTGGACCTTGTTTACGGATGGAGCTTCCAATGTAAAAGGGTCCGATCTCGGGGTAGTTCTAGTCACACCCTCGGGAGAAACCCTGAGGCAGGCCATTAATACTGTTCCATTAACTAACAATAAAGCCAAGTATGAAGAATTAGTTGCAAGACTTGAACTGGCTCGGGGACTTGGCTCCGATGTCAGCGAGATCAAATGTGATTTCCAGCTGGTAGTAAACCAAGTATACAGGATTTTTGACATAAAGGAAGAATGCATGCAACAGTATGTGAACAAGGTTCAAGAATTGCTTGCACGATTCTAGGAATAGTCAATCGTACACATTCCGAGAGAAGAGAACTTGGAAGCAGATGCATTGGCTAATTTGGGGTCATCTACGAAGATGAAAGGATCTGACTCTGGTACTGTCGTTCAACTTCTACGCTTGGTATTGGATGTGGACTGTTACTACTACGTTAATTCAACCAACCTAGTCTGGGACCGGAGGAATGAGCTCGCGGAATATCTTAGGCATGTCAAATTTCCCGAAGACCCTGAAGGAGTTCGGGGCACTGCGAGCCAAAGCAGCTTGTTATTGCCTCGTGGATGGGCAATTATATAGAAGGTCATACCAAGGTCCGCTAGCCAGATATCTGGGAGCCTCGGAGGCGGACTACGTGATGAGAGAACTCCACGAAGAAATTTGCAGGAACTATTCCTGTGCAGTTTGTTAGTTCTAAAGCTGGTTAGGGAATGTTACTATTGGCCCCGATGGACCAAGATGCAAAGTCATTCATTCAGAAGTGCGACAAATGTCAATGCCATGAATAATTGGTGCACCAACCAAAAGAACTCTTGCATTTGGTGTTGTCCCCATGGCCATTCATGAAATGGGGAAGGGACATAGTCGGTCCTTTCTACCACCGGGCCCCGAAAAGGTAAGATTTCTTTTAGTTTTAACTGACTAATTCACTAAATGGGTTAAGCATGTCCTTACCAAAAGATCGGTGAGCGCAAAGTAGTCGACTTCACACGGGACCACATAATCTACCGATTCGGATATCGAAGGAGATTACCTGTGACTACGGACCATAGTTCATAGGCTCAAAAGTTAAAAATTTTTTGAAACATTTGAAGATCAAGAGGATTACATCCTCACCGTACCATCTAAGTGCTAATGGACAGGCAGTCAACCAATAAGGTGATTATCCAAAACCTTAAAAATAAGTTAGAAGCTGCTAAAGGAAAATGGCCCGAAGAGTTACCGGGTGTGCTATGGGAGAAACACTTTTATCTCTCGTATATGGCGCGGAGGCTCTGATACATATAGAAGTAGGGGAACCAACTTTAAGGTTTTTCCGAAAAAACGAAGAAGCAAACAATGAAGCGCTGCTGGTAAGGTTTGACTTGCTAGACGAACATAGGGACTTGGTGTACATGAGGATGGCAGTTCAAAAGCAAAGGATGGAAAGATATTATAATCGGAGAGCCAATCAACGCTACTTCAAAGAAGGAGACATTATTTTGAGAAATATGACTTAGAGCACTCTGGAAGTCAATGCCGGGAAGCTGGCTTCAACATGGGAAGGTCATTACCGGGTGTCAGTTGTTACCGGTAGAGGATCGTACGAGTTGGAGAATCAAGATGCAGTCAAGTTGCGCAGCAATTGGAACGTGACTTACCTTAAAAGATATTATTACTGATGGATGCTACCAGTACTGAAAGTATGTGCTGCACTCTTTTTTCCTTCGACTAGTTTTTGTCCCAATCGAGTTTTTCTTGCAAGGTTTTTAACGAGGCGGCAATGGAAATCATACTACGAAGGAAGCATCATCGGCAAAATGAAAAGACCTTTAAATATCAGGGCACTAAAAGTTTCACATCGTTGGCAAACGATTATCTGGATGGTTAAATAATCTTTGTTTCGGTGGCAAGCTTTGGCTTCCATCACTAAAAGAAAGGTTATTTAACTATTCACAAGTTGTTTCCACCGATGAAGCAAGACTTTCAGTGTTCGAATTCGCATGCTTCGTATTCGAACATTAGGGGGAATAATAGCTGATACGGCACTAGGAGTTTCAAGAAAGTCGGGACTACGAGAACCAGGATCAATGTCTCGTCAGGATAGGGGACTACATGACCAACTCCGTAGAAATTACTTGTACAAATTAGCCACATGTATTGGCAGTGTTTACTATAGCAAATGATGTACTTTTAAAGATAGAGGGAATAAAATAAAGTCCTTTTATTTTTATCTTATTTCTTGTCCAACTGATGATTTAATTTTGTCGTTTAAAAGATAACAAAAACTCCAAATGATTGTGCCGGAATGAACATGAGGCGTCCTCTTCAAGAGCACCGTAAACGTAAGAGGACCCTCTATTATGAAATCCTCATAGTAAAGGGTTGATTCCGGAAGAATTTATGCCCGGAATCAAAAAACTTTAACCAATTCAACTCAAAAGGAATATATTATGCACAAAACTTAAGAAAAAAATTCTTTCTTTATCGAAGTGCCAAACTCGGTGAAAAGTTAGGCATATTAAAAAGTAAAAAAAATAAAAAGAAGAAAAGAAGAGAAAAAAGAAACTATGCATCGTTGCCGCCGGAGCCCGAAGGGAGAGAGGCATCTGTGTTTCCCCCGGTGGAGGAAGGAGGATCAGCTGCCGGTCTTGGCCTTCATCTTATTCTTCTTCAATTACCCCTTTGGTCCCCGAATACTCAAAACTAGTATCGAGGAGTCAGTTATAGCGGGCCAAGCGGGAAGGCGTTCACAAGCAAACAACTCCAATTCTCGGGCCTGGGCAATACAATCATCTATAATAGCGTTGCGCACTTTGGCCTATTCCAACGTTTTCCTCCTCATGTGATATATAGCATAAGTCTTCTCCAAAATGAGGGAATCCTCTTGGTCCTGAAGCTTTGCTTGAAGACTATCAATTTCGGCATGAAGGCTATCCCTTTCGGATCTCAGGTCACTAAGGCGAGAATCGAGCTCAACATTTGTAGGTGAATTCAATTCTGATCCATGGCCCTCTTGAGCCTCTCCTCCATCTTGGCCCTCTTCTGCTCGGCAGCATTGGCCTCCTCGATTTTTGAGCTTATGGCTACATTCAAAGTATTTATTTGCTCCTCGAAGGCAAACTCACGCTCGGCAGCAGCAAGTACAACACCATGGAGCTTGGCCCACTTAGCCTTAGCCTCTTGGAGTCGTTCACGTAATTGAGTGACTTCTTGGATTTGATTTGGGCCAATTTTTCTAGTTTGCTTTGTTACAACTAGGCCTCAAGCTCGCCCATCTCAGCAAATTTTGCCTCCAACACCGAGGGCACGTAACAAGTTGGCTCCTTTCGGCTAACAGTTGATCCTGCTCGGAAGCTAGTCCTTCCTTATCGAGGATCAATCTCTATAGGCCTTCAGAAGCAAGAAAGTTGGCCTATAAAAGAGAATGTCAAAGTTGGTTTTTCTATTGCAGCATGTAAATGGAAAAGAAGTTATAAAAAAAACAAGTACGGTACATGTGCTACACTGTGCATGGCATAGTTTAACAAGCACTCTCCCGAAAGAGAGCATATTTTCTTCCAATATTTCTCTGAAGCCAACAGCTTCAGATAGTTTGCGAGCTCCACCGGCTTGGAAAAAAGATGACAATCCTTCGAGACCGAAATAGTAGCACTTCTCCACCCTCAAGGATCTGGGGAAAGGGGTGAATAATTGTGCCCCAAATTCCCATGGTCGGGAGATCGAGGAGGGAAAGCACCCCTTTCTCAATCATCTGTTGCCGGTAGAGGAGATTTAGTTGGTGCTAGCGGCAAAGAAGTGGTTGGTGCAAATGGGCGTGAAGTTGTTGGTGTGGAAGGATGAGAAGCAGCTGCGGTAGGAGCAATGTTAATTATTATTTGCTCAGTGGCCGAAGGCAGAAGAGGCCCAGGGTCCGAGCTCCTTGGACCGAGGACAGTAATGGGGATTGGAAAGCGAGAATTGACATTATCCACCAGGTCCATCTCGCTCCAAAATGCTTGGATATCTTCTGCGAACGGGTTTTGAAGCTCTCCCGGCTGAGCATCCGATTGAGCTGATGAAGGTATTTTTCTCCTTTGAAGGGAGCCACTTAATCACTAGTTTCCTCGTCATTCACAACAACCACTGTGATCAGCTAGTTGTTTTCTTTATTTTCTTATTTTGAGTCTAAGCCGAGGAAGAACGTCACATTTTTGGTTTCTTGTTCTCAGGCTAGGGACTCTGAAAGGAGGCACCCTCACCGGAAGCAGATCCGCAGGCACTACTTCGAGCAAGGGTGCTTTGTAGCACCCTCCTAGCCTCTTCGGGGTCAGCTAAAATATCGACCTCGGGACAGGTGATAGAGCCTTGCGGAAGTCCTGAAGCAAGCAAAGGGCGAAGTTAGCAACCTTTTCATGAAGTTACCTACATTCTTATAAAGATAATAAAAAGAAGTAGGACTTTGTTTACCATGATCTTGGCCTTCCACCCATATTTGAGGGCCATTTCCTTCCACCGGCAAAATTTTAGTGTTGTGATTTCCAGAATTTTCTGAACCCACTGGTCTAGGCCTTGAACCTGTGGTGGTTCCCACTGAGTAGCTGGAACAAAAGAAACAAAAAGATCAGCAAAAATGGAAAATGATCTTTTCACGAAGGAAGGAAATGAATAAATTGAAAACTTACGAAAGCGATTCCATGATTCAGGAAAAGACGGAGCTGTGATCGGGATGATGTCCCTGGTAACAATAACGAAGAATCGCTTCATACACCGACGATCATTGTCATTATCCATGCTGGTGAGAAGAGTGTGGTGGTGGCTACGTTTACTGAAGTTTATTACCTCCAGAAAATTTTGGAAGAGTAAAGATTCATCATGTGTGCAAGGGTTAGGGTTTTTCCGGCCTCCATGCACAGTTGGCGAAAGCAAGCCACCATTTACCAAATAGATGGGCCTACTTGTGCTAAAGTAGACCCAGTACCGGTGGCAAAACTCCAAAATTATAGGGTCGAGCCCTTCATTTGACCCTAGGGAGAACGGGCCCAAGGTAAAGGGATATGTATAGACATACGTAAAATCCTCCTTTGTGAAGGTAACCCGCTCTATCATATCTGGTGCGAAGATTTCAAGACTGGGTCAGTTGCAGTCCTCCTTTACAATAGGGATACTAGAAGGACGACTAGAGTAGGAATACCTAAAGCCCAACTCCATAAAAAAGCAGAAATGGCCTTCTCTTGGAAGTCATTAGCAGTATTAAGATGTTTTTGTATGATGGTGCTTATAGTAGGAGGTTCAGAATCGACATCAGCTTCTTTATCCTTGTTTTTCTTTGGGCCTCCACCGAAGAGAAGATCAGAGTTCCAAAGAATGTGGTGAAAGAATCCATAGTGATAAAGGGTCAGTAAAACTTTTGCTAAGAGAGTTGAAGAAGATGGAAAATTTTCTAAGTAAGATGCAAAGAGGAAGAAAGACTTATGAAAATTTTGAAATTAAATAAGTAAAAATAATGAGTAGAAGGGAAGTTATAGACAGTAAAAATTATGGTCTTGATTATCTCGAGAACTGGCGAAAATATTTGCTGAATTGTGGGGCAACACGTGTTCGGAGTATTAAATACTAGAAGACGTGCGTCCTCTTAAGCGTCAGAGACTGTTCAGGTACTTTTCCGCCAAGAATGAAATCTTCACCAACTTCTCGTAACACTAAGATGTGTTACCAGAAAGTGGGGGGGGGGGGAGCTGTTTGTAAGGGTAAAATTGGTTTATAACAGATGGTCGGATGATAACATGACACATGGAACCGAAGTCAAGGAAAAGACAAGTCAAGCAACGACCAATACCGGACACAAGGAATGAGATCGATGCCGAGTAAATCCCGAAGGGAGCATATTTAACGGGAGAAAATCAAGAGTTTGCCATCGGATAGCATTCAATGAGGGAATATTCTCTAACATTAAATGAGCAACCGTTGCAGGGAATATTTTGCATTCATGGCCTGCTGTTACATATTCATCAATGACTCTTTTATTATTATTTAAGTGGGGCTTGATCCTAGGATCTTGTTTCCCTAGGTATAACTATATATAGCAGGCTCAACTTCTTGGCAAACACATGAAAACACATGTTGTATTTTACTTTTGCTCTCAATTAAATAACTTTAATTGTTCTTTATCATTGCTTTCACTTTTGTCCTTGGAGACATTACGCTCAGAGTCAGGCTTGTCGTGTTCTTCAATTTCAATTGCTAAATCTCATTTTTAATCTTATTTTTCTATCATTTTTGAATCAAATCAGTTCGTTTGTCTATAAACCACGTAACAAATTTAACTATATCGTTTTACGGATAAACAATATCAAAATTAAGGAAATATTGGTTTTACACTTTTATTCATGAGTCTTTAACTTTAACTAGCTTTTTATTCCAAGTGAAAGTTTTTGTTCAAACTCAACTTTAATTTTTAATTTTTCTTTTCAATATTAGATTCACATATTTTGGTGTCAATTTCAGCTCAGATACTCATGATCTATAATAAATGTACAGTTCCATGTGTCAAATTATTAAATGATATATCCTAATCTCAAGCATTATTCTTTTTGTATGGTTTTCAGAAAGTTATCAGCTTCTTCCTTTAGCAAATTTTTCAAATAAAATGATTTAAATCTTGTCATTCATGCTTTATTCGTACCTGGGTTATGTGATGGATCATAATTATGTACTAACTTTTTTCATTTTTTGTATTGCTATCCAGTAAAATCTAAAATAAACCTGCTCCATTTTGAAAAAAGCAAAGGAAGAAACCTTTCAGTTTTCATTTTATCCCATATTGAAAGAGAATTTCAAACTTTTATTATCGTAAGAACAGAAAATTATGGTATTTTGAGGGCCAAGTTCGTTGATATATATAATGTCAATTTCAATAATAATCATTATATTTTTTGAATAGTTTTTTTCAATTATATTCATCCTATTAATTAGGTTATTTGATTAGAAGTGTGTACATCTTCATAAAGAGTTTCATAAGCTTAATAGTAACCTTAAGTAGTGGCGAAGCAAAAATTTGCAAAGAATACATGTTCAAGATTTAATATTATATTTATAAAAGAATAACTTTTAACTTATATACATAATATACATTTTTATATACCTAATATAATATTCCAACGAATACCCTTCACTAATGTGGCAAAGAAAAAGACTGTTTTGAATAATGAGCAGAAAATGGCACCGTATGTTCCTTTATTAACAGTCACTCGTACATTTCGTCAACGTTTAAAATACTTTGTACATCTTTAACCAAAAAATATATTTCTCGGTCAAAGTCAATATCTAAGAGAAATGGGGTTACATATAACTAAGATTTACTTTACTTTTCCAATAATTTGAAGTATAAATCAAGAAATGAAAATAATTGACAAAGAAAATATGAAACTGATTGATAATCACTCCCAAAATTACGGTTTAGAACCTTGAGTTCGTTACCATATACAATTGTAACAGAAATATTTATTGCTAAAGATTTCTTGTAACCGTATCGATGTTCCTTCCTTATTTATGACAGGTTTGTGCATCTTCCCTTCTTAACAGCCTTTATTCATTCCGTTCAGTTTTTCCCTTTTACAGTTGTCAGGTCCAGCTCTTTTATCAGTGTAACCCCGTGGGTGTTCCTCCCATGCCTCTTTCGCATTCTTTAACTCATCTAATTAAGAACGCCACGTGTCACTATATTGATAGTCCTTGTACCATGCCCTGTCACCTCGTTGATAGCCCACGTGTCATGTCTTTTTTCCTCTAATACAGATAGTCCCCCCACTTTCTGAATATTCTCACTTGAATATTCGGGGACCGGTAAATATTTATGGCGGAATTCTTTGCCGCTATTTCTGGAGTATCATTATGCTCTTTTTAGAATCGATGCAACGTATGTTACATCCATTTAATGCTCATGTCACATGGCTTCACCTGATTGATTCTGTAATTTCTCAGCACTTTTTTATAGTTTTTTTTCTGTGGCTGCATCAGTCACGAAGTGACGGTTCTATTATGACACTTCATAATGATCAACTTTGATGATAGTCACATCTCCTTATAAATACTTCATCCCCTTTGATTTCTTGAAACCTTCTTCTTTCTTCTCTGTATCTATCATCTTAACCTTCCTTCGTAGTCCTATACATTTCCTCTGTATTTTCATTGTTAAACATGTCTTCTTCAACACTAGATCCTCGCAAAGTTGTGATAGTCGATGAGCTACTCCTTCTACTGCCCCTACTAGGAGTAGGAGAGGTGGTAGACTCCGCAGTCTTGGTTCGTTATCTACTCGCAGTTCTACTTCTCAAAGTAGTTCCGCTAAACCATCTTCTTCTAGACCTAGAGCTCCTTTAAACCCTAGATATTCTTCTGAAAATAGGGATCAGAATGAACCTATGTGTGAGTCTGCAATTTCTGAGATTGTTCTTCAAGAGTTTTCTTTTGTATCAGATCGTGAAGCCATGAAAAATCAAGTTTCTTCTATAGTTTCCCTTAACCCTGCTGAACACAACCCAAGTCTGATCACTCCTGGTCTTCTTTCTTCAGTTCGACGAGAACGTCATTGAAAATCAGATTTCCTAGTTTTAATTCCTTGTGCCAACCAAAGAATCACTTCTTACCATGTTGGCTTCCCTTTCGTTTATATCTGGCCTTTCACTTTAGGGTTTAAACCTCTCATTGACCCAGTGATTATTGAGTTCTGTCGTTATTTAGTTGTTTGTCTTGGCCAAATTGGTCCCATTGTGTGGAGGGCAGTAGTATGCCTTCGCTATTTGTCGGATTTAGTTTCAGTTCCTTTTACTTTCCATCACTTACTTCATCTTCACTCTCCTAAGTTGTTTCTTGAAGGAGCTAGAAGTGAAAAAGTTTTAGTTATCCACAAGGATGACCGTGACCGTGGCTGGTACGCCCGTTCTGTTGTTGCCGCCACTAGTAGATTAGTGGGTGAAGAAAACATGCCTTTTCAAGAAAAATGGAACTTTGTATGTAATTTTTTTTCTTTTTTTTTTCCTTTCTTTGATGTCCTGAGCTCCTTTATATAATTGCATATTCATTTTTCAGCAACCATGGAAGTCTTCGAAGAAATTTCTTACTTTTGTGCTTGGGTAGAAACAATGTTCACTACTGCTCCCATGGACAAAAGATCTTGAAAATTTCTTTCACAGAAATTTGGTTGGAAAGTGAAGACTCACGGTACTCTTTATTCTCATAGTTTCTTTCCTTCTTAACCCGTTCATATATCACTTTTTCATCACTCCCTTTTTTAATTAGGGTTTGCTATTCGTGGCATCAGTCCCGCATCTATTCCCTCAATCAGGCTTTCTATAAGTCTTGCTCAAGAACGAATTTTGAGTGCTTCTTCCTCCAAGAGAAAAACTGTTGAAGCCCGTGGGTCTGATAATAAAGTGGATGCCGAAGAAAGTTCCTTGGTGAGAAAATCACGTGTCAGAGACGCGTGGTTTCAGATGATGAAACCCATGTCTCTCATGATCCTCCATCAAGTTCGATTCACTTCAGACTCATTGATGAGCCAGAGAGTGCTCCTTTAGAAATTTCTGATGAAGATGCTAGTAACTTAGCCAATCCCACCCCTCCCCAACTCCTGTTGAAAGTTTATTCGCCCATGGCTTTGAGGGTAAGGAAGGCCTCGAGCCTGTTTCTGAAGAATTGCCTCTCGCTTCCCTTCCAGTTTTACCCACTATTAACCCCCGTGTGTCTTTACCTGGTGTTACCCCAATGGTTGCTCCCATTGCTGCTCTTTATGTAGAAGTTGAGCCTTCTAGCAACAGGCGCGATATGAAAAGAGTTGTTATTGAAGTCCCCGAGGATAGAAATTTGTTGAGAAAATCTGGACAAGCTGATGTATGGCTGAAACCGTTGTTAGGACCCGTGGAAAAGAAGAAGCTGGAGGGTCACAGTTCCTTGACTTTAATGAATGACATCGTTCATTCTTCTCTTAAGGTATAACTTTACTTATATTTCCTTCCTTCCTTTTCCTTATTCGTAGCTCTTCTTCTTTTGTCTTTTTTGCAGATTAATTTGATAGGCACTGAGCTTATGAAAATGATCTCTTGGACTGACTAGCAATTAATTGAGTTGCGCACCGAGGCTGATAACTGGAGAGAACAATTTGAAAGTCTTCAGTTGGAGAAGAATGTTCTTGTAGAGGAAAAAGGAGCTTTGGGAGTACTCATAAGGATGGTCTCCACTAAGGCTGTGGCCCACGGTGGGCCTGGCCCGGGACCGCCCCGGGACCGCGGGCCTGGCGGGCCTAGAGGGCCGGGCCCTAGCGGTCCTGGGCCTCTAACGGTCCTAGGCCCGTGACGGGCCGGGCTGCCCAAAAAAGCCCGCCAGGCCCGCGGGCCCAGC
>MCJB01030857.1:34151-101517 GCA_002018475.1 Nicotiana obtusifolia
ATATATATATATATATATATATATATATATATATATATATATATATATGGCTTGTTTTAAACAAATATGTTTCATAATGTCCTACAAAATAACATGAAAGGTATTATAATTATGTTACATAACTCAAATAAATAAATAAAATATACAAAATAAAATTATAAGTAATTTTAAAATCCTGAATGTAAGGAATTCCGATATTGTTCAACTAAAAACAGATTTTAAAGAAATATGCAGGAAGTTATACTTAAAACTATCTTAAATTTCTTATAAATTAAAGCACGACCTATTGCTATTAATCTCAATAAATTTGAATATCTTGTCTATGTTTCCTTATCGAATTTTATAATTGGGTTTATGATTTTATATAAGTATATATTGCGACATTTAAATATAAACTTAAGCTACATAATAGTATATATTTATTGTGACTATAGATTATTGTTATTTTCGAACGTAAGCATATCGTTTATAAACTTATTTAAAAACTTTTTCTTACTCGTCCTAATGTGCTAGTAAAGTAAACTTCAACTACGTGTGTATACTTTAACTACTATGATAGAAGTCAAGTCAGGAACAAATTCATATAACCTAAATATTAGGAGTTTGTACATGGTTCAAATAAGAAAATATTTAATAATAAAAATTTTATTGATTTTAAAATTTTAAATTGTAGAAAAATGATTAAATTTCAAGTTTGTCCAATTTGGAATAAAATTTTAAAGGGTGAAAAGGCAAATGACATTTCGCTAAAGGCATTCGTGCTTTTAACATAATATAGATATAGATTAAAAGATAGGAGCTAGAGTACCTATCTTTTAGTTATTACTAGTTTTTGTGTACACATATAGCGCGTATACCTTATCTTAATGGGTAATATTTTTTTAAAAAAAATTGCTTAAACATTATATTAAAAACAGTATTTGAACTATAACATAAAAGTATAAGTTCCAGACAAAAATAGGCGTTATTCCTATAGCTAAATTATTAAAGGAAGAAATTACCTCAAAGAAGTCTTCAATCATCAGTAACATACATTCAACTTAAAATTTGTTTCAATCTTATAATATCGTCACTTATATTTTACAAATTATTTATGCTTCTTTTTTAGTTCTAGTAAAAACACATAACTCCTGAAAATCTAAATAATATCGAGGATAGAATATAAAACATATAAACATGTAAATAAAAATGTACAGAATTTGACATCAAAATTAATTTTATACTGATACTCATACATGAGACATCATAATCAAAATTAACAATTGACAACCGCTTAATTTACAATGGTCTATTAAGAATACGCGAACGTCTATTATTATGTAATTTGCTTAAAAGTTAGAAAATTTACATCAAATCACAAGCCAAGCTTACTTCCGCGGATATTGATAGTATCAAGAGTTTATAATAAAAAATGTGGCGCAATAACATCTTTTATAGAAGTGTTCCGTCATTCCTTATTCTAAATGATTTTGATTATAAAATTATAAGAAAAAAAAAATGGGATACTAACCCATGAGCATGACACTTAAAAACTCCTAAAGTCATTTTAATTGCTGGAAAATTTTGGTAAAGAATCTTAAACCAAAAAGTAACATTAACCGCTAGAATATTATTTTTTATATTAATTAAAGTTGCCTGCTCAGTATATGCTCTTCACAATTTTGATAAAAACATTTTAAATCTAAGGTATGTCTCGATCCGGAATTTTCACCCTCGAAATTGTTATGGCACCTAACATTTCATTTGCTAGGCAAGCCAACATTAGAAATAATTTTTAGCCATTTTAACAAATCTAATTAAATGATAACCAAGAAACTGAATAAAACTTAAATAGAGTGAGTAAACCAAAATAACAGCAATGTCTAGGTACAATCCTAGAACTGGTGTCACAAGTACACGAGCGACAAGAGTACTACAAATACAAATTAGAATGAAAGCATAACTGTCTGAAATAAAGTAAACAGCTAGAGTGATGTAGAATGGGACTTCAGGGCTGTGAACGCCATGCAGATGTACCTCAAGTCTCTGTCAGGCACCGGATCCGTGCAATCTACTGACCGCCACTGGGACCGACTCCAAAATCTGCACAAGAAGAGCAGAGTGTAGTATGAGTACAATCGACCCTGTGTACTTTTTAACTGTCGAGCCTAACCTCGACGAAGTAGTGACGAGGTAAGACGGTCACTCACAATAACATGTATGCAGTATGATAATAATAATAATATGAAAGGAAAATAGGAAAGGTAAGGCAGTCATCTTTGTGAAAAAGAATTCAACACAGAACCCAAAATAATCGATCTCATAATTTCATGTAGCAACACTGGAAATCAACCAATAACAACAATGAATACAAAACACACAATATGTTGCGGCATGCAACCCGATCCCACCGCATAAACACAATCCTCCCTTATTTCATCATATCATTATCAAGAATAACATATAAAATCTGTTGCGGCGCACAATCCGATCCCACCATATCAATATCAAAATCCTCCCTTATTTTACCATATCAATATCATAATCACATATAAAATCTGTTGTAGCACGTAACCCGATCCCGCCATATCAATATCAAATCCTCCTTATTTCACCATATCACAACCGTTGCGGCGTGCAAACCGATCCATAAAAAAATTTAATAAATTTAATCAAACCAACAACTCAATTCACAAGAATCTCGACGATTAAAGAATATGAAGCAAAGCAATAAAGGAACCCTGTACCAAATCAAGGAATGCTACAATGAATACAAAGCAACAAGACACGTCAAATATATGACAGTTTAAGTGTACAAGTAAGATTAAGGCAAGTAATAGGTTACGGCATAGAAAGCAGTTAAAGCATGTAACAGTTAAGACATGGAATAAGATAATTAATGAAATACGAAAAACATGGAAACAATTATTTTAACGATATATATACACTCGTCACCTCGCATATACGAAGTTACACAAGTAATTCACATAACATATAGCTCAAGAGTTCCTAATTCCCTCAAATCAAGGTTAGACCCAACGCTTACCTCGCTCCGCAATCAAATCAAAGTTCAACCGGGGCTTTTCCTCTAAAATTCTCCTCCAAATCAAACGAATCTAACCAAAACCAACTTAATATTATCAAACAATGCTAGGGAAATCAATTACAATACATAAAGTTAAGATCTTTACACTTTTTCCAAAAAGTCAACAAAAGTCAACATCGGGCTCGCTTGGTCAAAACTCAAGATTAGGACCAAAACTCAATTACCCATTTACCCCCGAGCCCGATTATGTGATTAGTTTCGAAATACAACCTCAATTTTGAGGTCTAAATCTCAATTTTACAACCCCCCCTTCCCCCCTCCCCCTCCCATTTTACCCAAATCCTTAATTTTCTATCATGAAAGAGCATAAATTAAGATTAGAAATCAATGGGTGTTAATTGAAATAGAAGAAAACATGTTAAAGTATACTAACCTACAAAGTGAGGATGAAATTTCTCTTCAAAATCGCCTCTAGGCCGAGCTCTAATGAGAAGATAGTAAAAAATGAAGAAAATCTAGTCTTTTGAAAATTTAAATCACTGGGCATCAGGCCTTCTTCGCGTTCGCGAAGGGCCTGACGCGATTGCGATGTGCAGCGGCCTAAGTGGCCTTCACGTTTGCGATTGCTTGTCCAGCCTAACCTTCATGTTCACGAGACTGGGCTCGCATTCACGTAGAGTTACTGACCCACTGCCCCCAGAGTCTCATAAACCTTCGCGTTTGCGAGAGGGTAGTCGCGTTCGCGAAAGGTAAGCCCCCCAATGCTTCGCATTCGCAATCGGTTCCCTGCGTTCCCGTAGAAGAAAATCCACCCCAACCCAGATAACTCTTCGCGATCGCGGGATTATGTTCGCGATCGCGGGTGTATCTTCGCGATCTCAAAGAAGGATACACCATACATCAACAGACTCAAAAACCAGCAATAGCCTAAGTCCAAAAATCACTATGTAGTCAATCCGAAACTCACCGAGCCCCTCGGGCTCCAAATCAAACATGCACACAAGTGTAATAACATCCTACGAACTCGCTCGCGCGATCAAAACTCCAAAATAATACCTAGAACTACGAATCAAACATCAAAATGGATGATATTTTCAAAGAAACTCAAGAACATGAAATTTTACAACCGGACGTCTGAATCACGTCAAATCAACTCTGTTTTGCAGACAAGTCATAAATAGTGAAATGAACATATACCAAGTTCCAGAACCAAAATCCCCCCAGCAACAAAGTCAACCTACAGTCAAACTTAAGAATTCTTTTAGCCTTCAAATTACTAGTTTTCAACAAACTACATCAAATCAAGTTAGAGACTTCCGAATTTGATTCCAAGCATACGCCCAAGTCCCAAATCACAATACGGACCTAGCGGGAACGTTAAAATATTGATCCAAGTCTGTTTATATAAAACGTTGACCGTAGTCAATTCAAACGAGTTTTAAGGTAAAATTTCACATTTTTATCAATTTTTCATATAAAATTTTTCCGGAAAAGGTTGTGCATGCAAATCGAGAAAGGCTAAATGGAGCTATTTGAGGTCTCGAAATACAAAAATGAAGGCTAAAACTGAAAATTACCTATCAGGTCATCACATTCTCCACCTATAAAACAAACCTTCGTCCTCGAACGGATATAGAAAGGTACCTGGACTGGTGAAAAGGTGTGGATATCTACTCCGCATGTCCGAATCGGACTACCACGTGGCTGCCTCGATTTCCTGACCTCTCTACTGTACTCTAATTGAAAGATAACTCTTAGACCTCAGTTTCCGGACATGCCGGGCGAGGATGGTCACCAGCTCCTCCTCATAAGTCAAATCCTTGTCTAATTGGACTAAGCTGAAATCTAACACATGGGACGGATCACCGTGATACTTCCAGAGTATGGATACATGGAACACTGGATGGACTGCTGATAAACTAGGTGTCAATGCCAGTCTATAGGCCACCTCACCCACTCTCTCAAGAATCTCAAAAGGTCCGATATACCTAGGCTCAACTTGCCCTTCTTTCCGAACCTCATCACACCCCTCATGGGTGAAACCTGGAGCAATACCCTCTCTCCAACCATGAATGCAACATCACAAACTCTACGGTTGGCATAACTCTTCTGCCTAGACTGAGCTGTGCGAAGGCGATCCTAAATCATCTTGACCTTTTCCAAGGCATCCTGAACCAAATCCGTACCCAACAACCGAGCCTCTCCCAGCTCAAACCAACCAACTGGCGAACGGCACCGCCTCCCGTACAATGCCTCATAGGGAGCCATCTGAATGCTCGACCTGTAGCTGTTGTTGTAGGCAAACTCCGCAAGCGGCAAGAGCTGATCCTAAGAACCCCCAAAATCCATAACGCAAGCGCGAAGCATATCCTCCAATATCTGAATAGTGCGCTCGGACTGTCCGTCTGTCTGAGGGTGCAATGTTGTACTGAACTCAACCCCCATGCCTCTCTCATGTTGTATGGCCCTCCAGAAGCGCGAGGTGAACTGCGTACCTCGATCAGAAATGATGGACACGGGCACACCGTGAAGACGGACGATCTCGCGGATGTAGATCTCAGCTAACCGGTGTGAAGAATAGGTAACTGCCACTGGAATGAAATATGCCGACTTGGTCAACCTGTCCACAATGACCCATATCGCGTCAAACTTCTTCTGAGTCCATGGGAGCCCAATAACAAAATCCATAGTAATACACTCCTACTTCCACTCAGGAATCTCTTGCCTCTGAAGCAAACTACCAAGGCTTTGATGCTCGTACTTACTTGCTGACAATTCAGACACTGAGTTACATATGCAACTATATCCTTCTTCATATGCTGCCACAAGTTCTGATACATCTTGGCAGTACCCGGATGAATAGAATACTGGGAACTGTGAACCTCCTCAAGAATCAACTCACGAAGCCCATCCACATTGCGCACACAAATCCTACCCAACATCCGCAAAACCCCATCATCTCCAACAGTAACCTGCTTGGCACCACCGTGCCACACCGTTGCCTTAAGGACAAGCAAATATGAGTCATCATACTGACACTCTCTGATGCGCTCATACAAGGAAGACCGAGAGACCATGCAAGCTAGAACACGACTGGGCTCCGAAACATCTAACCTCACGAACTGATTGGCCAAAGCCTGAACATCTGATGCTAGCGGCCGCTCACCAACTGGAATGTACGCAAGGGTAGCCATACTCATTGCCTTTCTACTCAAGGCATCGGCCACCACATTGGCCTTTCCGGGATTATACAAAATGGTGATGTCTTATTCTTTCAACAGCTCCAACCACTCCATCTTCCTCAAGTTAAGATCGTTTTGCTTGAAAAAATACTGTAGACTCCAATTATCCATGAATCCCTCACACGACATGCCGTAAAAATAGTGCCTCCAAATCTTCAGCGCATGAACAATGGCTGCCAACTCTAGGTGATGAACAGGGTAATTCTTCTCATGAACCTTCAACTGCCGTGACGCGTATGCAATCTCCCTGCCATCCTGCATCAATACTGCACCGAGCCCAATATGAGATGCATCACAATACACCGTGTAGGATCCTGAACCTGTGGGCAACACCAACACAGGCGTCGTAGTCAAAGCAATCTTGAGCTTCTGAAAGCTCAACTCACACTCATCCGACCATCTGAATGGGGCACCCTTCTGGGTCAATCTAGTCAATAGGGCTCCTATGGATGAAAACTCCTCCACGAACTGGCGATAATAGTCCCCCAAACCCAGGAAACTCCGGATCTCTGTAGCTAAACTAAGTCTAGGCCAGTTCTGAACTGCCTCAATCTTCTTAGGATCCACTTTTATGTCCTCTATCGATACAACATGCCCTAAAAAGGCGATCGAGTCCAACCAAAACTCACACTTTGAAAACTTGGCAAATAACTGACTATCTCTCAAATGTCTGAAGTACAATCTAAAGATGTTGCTCATGCTCCTCTGGACTGTGGGAGTAGATCAAAATATCATCAATAAATACGATCGCAAAAGAATCCAAATAGGGCTTGAACAGCTGGTTCATCAAGTACATAAATGTTGTTGGGGCATTTGTCAATGCAAATGACATCACTAGGAACTCATGATTCCCATACCGAGTCTGAAAAGCCGTCTTAGGGACATCCAATGCCCTAATCTTCAACTAATGGCAGCCAGACCTCAAATCAATCTTCGAAAACACCTTGGCTCCGTGAAGCTGATCAAATAAGTCATCAATCCTCGGCAACGGATACTTGTTCTTGATAGTGACTTTGTTTAACTTCCGGTAGTATATACACATCCTCATTGACCCATCTTTCTTCTTCACGAACAACACAAGCGTATCCCATGGTGAGACACTAGGTCTAATGAATCCTTTATCAAGAAAATCTTGCAATAGAATCTCCCACATGCATTGGGCACATACACAGGAGCACTCAAAGAATCACGCAGCACAACCAGATATAAAGCAAATAGGATGACATGTAGGAATAAGTAGAGCCCAGATCAAATAGAACCGAAGCATCTCTATGGCAAACTGGAACAATACCTTTAATAACGGCATCATATGACTTGGCCTCAGGTCTACCTGGGAAAGCATAAAATGGGGGCTGGGGCTCACCACTCTGACCTACGTCTTTGGGACGGCCTCTAGCTGGCTGGCCTCCACCTCTAACGGCCTGACCTCACCTCTAGCTGCCTGGCCCCTACCTCTAGCTGGCTGAGCAGGCGGTGGAGCAACCGGTGTCGGGACCATGGCACGAGAACTCTGTTGTGGCATGCCGCTGAACAATCTCGGACAGAACCTCCTGATGTGACCAGTACCTCCACACTCAAAACATCCATCCTGCTGTTATGGCTGCTGAAGCTGAAGCTGACCCGAACGGGCTGGATAACCACAGTGATAGCTCTAAATCGGAGGCGCACTGATAGGAGCTGATAGTGCACTGTAGGCTGGCTACCCAGAATGAGGTATATAAGGACCACGACTCCCTGAAGCATTGTGAGATGCCTGAAGCGCTGACTAAAATGGCATGGGAGGATCGCCTCGACCAAAAGTACCCCTGCCTCCAGATAAGGCACCACTGAAACTACCGGAATGACGAGGCCTCTTATCAAACACCGGCCCCCTCTCATGACCACGAACCATCTCGATCTGTCTAGCAATATCTATGGCCCTCCGAAAAGTAATATCATCTCTAATCTCCTTGGCCATCTGTAGCCTGATAGTGAAAGTGAGCCGATCAATGAATCTCCTCACTCTCTCTGTCTCAGTAGGGAGCAAGATAATGGCATGGCGAGCTAGGTCCACAAATCGAGTCTTGTACTGGGTAACTGTCATACTACCCTGCTGAAGATGCTCAAACTGTCTGCGATAATCCTCTCTCAGAAAGACAGGGATGAAATTCTCTAGCAATAGCTGTGAAAACTAATCCCAAGTAAGTGCAGGCGAATCAACCAGTCTAGTCAGCATATAATCTCTCCACCATCTCTTGGCGGAACCAGTCATCTGAAACACTATAAAATCGACCCTATTAGTTAACTATACCCATGTTCCACAACACCTCGTGGCAGCGGTCTAGATAATCCTGTGGGTCCTCAGAAGGTGCACTACTAAAATGAATAGGGAAGAGCTTGGTAAACTTATCCAACCTCAAAAAAGCCTCAAAAGACATAGCGGGCCTATCACCGGCCTATACCGCAACAACCGGCTGAACCACCCTAACTGGCTGGGCTGCTGGAGTCTGATATTGGGGAGCCACCTGCTCCGGGGTGTGAGTAGCTGGAGTATGTGCTCCTCCCACATCCCGAGAGACGGCTGGTGCCACCAGGAATGCACCAGTCTGGGCCACACTCTCCATAAGGCCCACCAAGCGGACTAGACGTCCTGAACCTGTCACGACCCAACCGGAGGGCCGCGACCGGCACCGGGCCCTACTCATCGGACACCGACGTTCCCTTCATCTAACTTTCCTTATTATCTATAAGACTTGACATATACATACAATCTCGAACAATAATCATAGTGAACTGAAATATCATACCATGATATAAACATACTTATATACATAATATGGCCAACAAGGCTGCAATACAAAACCATAAAACAAAACACATACGTTTGCCGAAAAGGCAATTCAACTGGACATATGTTAACTCATTGTCTATCGTCTGTACATAACCCAACACTTGTCTATGCATAAACTGACATTTGTCTATGAGCCTCTACTGGAACATACATCATGCAACCTACGTCGGAACAGGGCCCTGACATGCCAAAAATGCCTATACAAAATGCATACCAAGGCTATAGCAAGTCCGAAGGATGAATCTTGCCAATATCTGCTGAACTGGATAGCCTACTGCGGTGGGCGAGCTCCGTCTATCAGTCTATCAGGACCTGCAGCATGACATGCAGCATCCACAAATAAAAGGACGTCAATACGGATAAAGTACTGAGTATGTAAGACAGGAAAACATAATACAAGAGAAATAATATAAGTCAGGATAAGAAACATATAACCTGTAACATCTGAACACCTCTGAGGGCGGCTAACCATGACATGCTCGACGTGCTTATGCATATACATATAACCTTTCTAAAATCATCATATACATATACATTATCATTATCATCATCTTATACATAAGCTCTGTGGCCTTATCATTATCATATACATTTACATACGCCTGTGTGGGCTTTATCGTTATCATATACATTTACATACGCCTCTGTGGGCTTTATCGTTATCATATACATACGCCTCCATGGGTTCATCATTATCATACCCAACTGATCAGTGGTTGCACAATAAGTGCCATCGCCCGGCTGGCCATAACGTGGCTCGGTGTTTATATAGATAGCTGCACAATAGGTGCCATCGCCCGGCCGACTATAACGCGGCTCGGTGTAGTAGAATAGATAATTCATGCTGGACTCATACAATTCATACTTTCATGGTGACGTAAAGTCGAAGGGCTAACAATACATCAATCTTCCCATAAGAGGGGAAACAATAAAGGCACTTCTAGCTTCTAAGAATAGAGTATCTTTGGGGGCTCGTACGTTCATTACATTTGTATAATTTGAGTCGTGCAAAGAAAGAACGGTATAGTCTTACATACCTGGTATATACTGCACCGATTTTCAAGCTATGCAACTGTTACAATTCCTTATTCCTTAGTCTACAAATAAAGAACAACTCAATTGTTACTCTCTAAGCGTTATAGTCATTATTGACCACAATCCCTAAATTCATATGGTGTTTCTCCACCCTCTTCTTCTTCTAAAACTTGACAAACATAGTAATAACACATGCAGCTCAACAACAACCCAAAACAACCATAACCCATTCCATTAGCAGTAATTAACTTGAACCCATGGCTCCCAGTTATCATCTCATGAGTTCTTGCATGCATAGAGTGAATTATCAAGAATTCCCAGAAAAGAATGTATAAGGAAAGCAGTAACTCACCTTGCATGTTTGGTAACTCAGCCCTTCTTCCTTGGTTCTTCAATTTCTAGGTCTCATTCCCAATTAGGGCTTGAAAGAGAGAGAATCAGTTGGGCTTTTCCTTTAATTCCACAATCTTCAAATTTCTCCCCCAATTAGAACTTGAAAGAGGGAGAAATTTGTTAAGCTTTGTGTGGGATTTTGGAAAAAGGGGTTGCAGGTGGTTTCTCTTGGCTGTGGGTTTCAGAAAAATGAAGAAAGAACTGGTCTAGGCCCCTTTTATAGGTCTGTCAATAAGTGACACACGTGTCTGACATCTTCGCATCTACGACCGCATTTACGTCGCATAACCAACATGCGGTTCGCATTTTGAACGCGAATCGTGGCCCAGAAATCTGTCACATTATGCGACACAGGAGGTCAGATTTGCGGTCCGCATTTTTAACAATGCGACCGCATTCTGGCCTCATTCCTGACGTTGATTTCAGCCCAAAAATCTGTTTCATATTGTGATTCCAGTGTCACGTATGCGACCCGCATAGCAGAAATGCGATCGCATAGTCGACCGCATTTCTGACATTAGTCTTAGCCCAAGTCTCTGTCTTGGTCTGCGATTTCGTTGTTGGATATGCGGTCCGCATTTGGCTTTTGCAATAGCATATCCAACTTCGCAAAGCCCTTTGCTCTTTTCTTGAATTTTTAGACTCTTTTTCGGTTCTTAGGCTCTATATATATATACTATCTTACAGCGTAATCTAACATATGAAATTACGGGTTGTAACAGAACCATTGGAGTAGCTACGAACCCCTCAGGGGCCTGAGCTGGTCTAACGGGTACATTCTGAGCTGGGACCTCCTCCTCAAGATCTATCTGAGGCTCCACTGGGGGTGGTGTTGCTCGAGCTATAGGCTGAGCTCTGCCTCTGCCTCTGCCTCTGCCTCGGCCTCTAGCTCGGCCTCTGCCCCTAGTAGTAGTTGTCATAGGGGGCTCCGGCTCCTGTCCGGCTATAGATGTTGTGCGTGTTTTCTCCATCAGCGAGAGAACAAGAATAAAATGGTTCAATCATCAATGATAGAATAAAATCGCACGATAGAGAAGGAAAGAAGTGAAATTTTTCCTAAACTCCATAGCTTCTACACGATAAGTACAGACGTCTCCGTACTGATCCTCCAGGCTCTACTAAGCTTGCTCGTGACTCATGAGACCTAGGCAACCTAGTGCTCTAATACCAACTTGTCACGACCTCGAATTCCCACCCTTAGGACCATGATAGCGCCTAACATTTCACTTGCTAGGCAAGCCAATGTTAGAAATAGTTTTAGCCATTTTAACAAATCAAATTAAATGATAACCAAGAAACTAAATAAAACTAAAATAGAGTGAATAAACCAAAATAATAGCAATGTCTAGATACAATCCCAGAATTGGCGTCATTAGTACACGAGTGACAAGAGTACTACAAATAAAAGTCTGAATGAAAGAATAATTATCTGAAATAAAGTAAACAACTAGAGTGATGTAGAAGGGGACTTCAAGGTTACGAATGCCATGCAGTTGAACCTCAAGTCTTTGTCAGGCACCGGATCCTAGCAATCTACTGACCGCCGCTGGGACCGACACCAAACTCTGCACAAGAAGAGCAGAATGTAGTATAAGTACAATAGACCTCATGTACTCTGTAAGTGTCAAGCCTAACCTCGACGAAGTAGTGACAAGGATAAGGCGGGGCCCTCATAATAACATGTACGCAGTATGATAATAATAATAATAGCAAAGCAAAACAAGAAAGGTAAGGCAGTCATCTTGTGAAAAAGAATTCAACTCTTGTAATCAAAGACCCCAAAATAGCCGAAATCATAATTTCATGTAGCAACACTGGAAATCAACCAATAACAATAATGAATACAAAACGCACAATTTGTTGTGGTGTGCAACCCGATCCCACTGCATAAACAGAATCCTCCCTTATTTCACCATATCAATATCAAGAATAACATATAAAATCCGGTGTAGCACGCAACCCGATCCCACCATATCTATATCAAAATCCTCCCTTATTTCACCATAGCAATATCATAATCACATATAAAATCCGTTGCAGCACGCAACCCGATCCGACTATATCAATATCAAATCTTCCTTTATTTCACAATATCATAATCGTTACGGCGTGCTACCCGGTCCATAAACAAATTCAATAAATGTAATCAATCCAACAAGTCAATTCACCAGAATCTCAATAATTTAAGAATATGAAGCATAAGCAATAAAGGAAACCCGTACCAAATCAAGGAATGCTATAATTAATACAAAGCAACAAGACAAGCCAAATATATGACATTTTAATTGTACAAGTAAGACAATTAAGGCAAATAGCAATTAAATCATGGAATCATGGAAGAAACGGATATCTAATACAAGGGTAATCAATGACAAGTAACAAGCTACGGCATAGAAAGCAAAAAAAGCATGTAACAGCTAAGACATGGAATAGATAATTAATGAAATATGGAAAAGCATGGAAACAAATATTTTGACGGCATATATACACTCGTCACCCTGCATATACGTCGTTACACACGTACTTCACATACCATATAGCTCAAGGGTTCCTAATTCTGACAAATCGTCAGACCTATTGATTACCTCGCTCTCCAATCAACTTAAATTTCAACCGGGGCCTTTCCTCAAAAATTTGCCTCCAAACCAATTGAATCTAACCTAAACCGACTTAATATTAACAAAAAATGCTAGGAAAATCAATTATAATATATAAATCAAAGATCTTTATACTTTTCCCAAAAAGTCAACAAAAGACAACCCCGGGCTCACTTGGTAAAAATCGAGATTCAGACCAATACCCAATTCCCCATTCACTCCCGAGCCCAATTACGTGATTAGTTTCGAAATCCAACCTCAATTTGAGGTCTAAATCTAAATTTTACAAACACCCCAAATTTTACCCAAGTCCCTAATTTTCTACCATGAAAGAGCATAAATTAAGGTTAGAAATCAATAGGTGTTTATGGAAATGGAAGAAAACGAATTAAATTATACTAACCTACCAAGTGGGGATGAAATTTCTCTTCAAAATCGCCTCTAGGCCGGGCTCTAATGTGAAGATAGTAAATAATGAAGAAAACCTGTCTTTTGAACATTTAAATCAAATGCGCGTCAGGTCTTCTTCACGTTCGCGAAGGGCCTGACGGAGATCGTGATGTGCAGCAACCCAAGTGGCCTTCGCGTTCGCAATGGCCTGTCCCTTCTAGCCTCCGCGTTCGCGAGCTTGGGCTCGCGTTCGCGTATAGTTACTGACCCACTACCCCCAAAGTCCCATAAACCTTCACGTTCGCGAGAGGATGGTTGCATTCGCGAAGGGTAAGCCCCTCAATGCCGCGTTCACGACCGGTTCCCCGAGTTCGAGTAGAAGAAAATCCACCCAAGCCCAGATTACTCTTCGCGATCGCGGGAGTATCTTCGTGTCACAACCCCAATTCCCTATGTAGGATGTCATGATGGCACCTAGTCTCTAAGACTAGGTGACCCCTAACATACACGTATAGTATAACTGAAATATCAAATAAACTCTCAAATACTCAACATCTATATAAAATAAACTTCGCTACGCGACATATACAATTTTCTCAAAAACCTGGTGATATCGAGTCACAAGCTCTTCAACGATATCATAGTCATCCCTATACAACTGTAACTAGTAAAAGGAGGAAAATATAAAATTAGATAGAGGCTGACTCTGAGGCCTGCGGACGCTGGCAGGTGTACCTTGAAGTCTCCACGTACGATCAACTCAGTGATGCATGGATTGGTAGGAGGTACCTGGATCTGTACAAGAAGATGTGCAGAAGTGTAGCATGAGTACACCACAACGGTACTCAGTAAGTGCCAAATCTAACCTCGGTAGAGTAGTGACGAGGTCAGGTCATGGCCCTTACTGGAATAAATAAAAAACTGAACAAGTGTGTAATAGTGACAATAATGATAGCAATAGAAATGAGACAATTAAAGAAGTACACAGAGAATGGCTACACCGAACTAAGGCAAATAATACTTCATAGAAGAAAGCAAGGGATACTATGACAAGGAACAAAACAACAGAACACAAGTGAAGAAATAGAATGTATCAGCAAGAGTCACTACCAAGGTACTGCCTCGTAGTCTCAAATCGCAAATTAATTCACAATCTTTCCTTATATCACCGCAGGAGCCTTGCATTTAGTTTTGAAAATCATTTTTTTCCCGAAATAGAATCCCGCATTATAGCCCACCTTATCACATCGCACCCCTACTAGCCACGCGTATCAAGCGTACCTTATCTCACTGCATGCGTTTCAACCCAAAACCTTATACCTCCGCATGCGTATCAATATCACAACGTATCACAAATTGCACCTCACGTGCCCACTATCACAACTTGACAAAAGAAACCAACAATAATAGTGTTTTTACTGTAAAGAGCCCATGGCTCAACCACAATATACACAAGAGTCTCAACAATGACAACCGGAAATGAATAACTCAACAGCATGGTATTTCACAACTCAACACTTTGCCTCAATGCGAATCACAGCCTTTATAACTCAATACCAATTTCAACAACAAGAAATTCCACGAATAACAACATTAAGTAAAGAGTTCAGCGGTTAAGTAATGAATACGGAATAAAGGAAACAAGAACTTCAACTAAACATGTAGAGAAATTAGCAAGTAAGAGATAAGACAAGTAGTACATGTGAAAATATATTAATGATAATGAATATAACATGTTTAGATAACTCAATTAAAGCATGAAAGGAATCTACATAGCTAAAACCGGGTAAATTTCCGCATTTAGCCCGTGTACACACTCGTAACCTTGCTTACATGACTTCCACACACATCACAATTATCACAAACAACACCAATCCTAAGGGATAATTCCCCCACATAAAGTTAGGCAAGACACTTACCTCAAAACACTCTAACTCAATCACTTGTAGGCCTTTCCCTCGATTATCCAACTCTAAACGGCTCTAATCTAACTAAAACAACTTCATACCCATAAATATAAACTATAGGAAACTTATTCGAGTAATAAAGTTACGATTTTTGCAAAGAAATAAAAAGTCAACTCTTAAAGTAAACCCAGGCTCGCATTTCGGAACCCGACCAAAATTATAAAATTCGAATACTCATTCGTTACCAAGTCCAACCATACAAGAATTACTCAAATTTGACCTCAAATCGTCTTTCAAAACACCAAAATTTAGTCTAGGAACTTTTCATAATTTTTCCCTAAATTTCCAACTCAAATCCCTAATTAGATGATGAAAATAGCAATAGATTCATGAAATATAGACCAAACCGGGTCAAAATCACTTACCCCAACAATTTCCTAGAAGAACCCTCAAAATATTACCTCACACCGAGCTCTCTAGGTCCAAATTATGAAATATGAGATAGAACCCTCGTTTTGAAATTTTATTCTACTGCCCAACGGTTTCTTCTTCGCGAACGCGGAAAGTGCCTCGCGTTCGCGAAGCACAAATTATGCTAATGCCCAAATTCCTCTTAGGCGAACGCAAGAACCCACTCACAATCGTGATGACCAAACGATCCCAAGCTTCGCGAATATAGTCTTGAACCACCTGCTCTGAAGAATACAGTCTTGAGCCACCTACTCTGAAGAATAAGTAGTCACCACTGGAATGAAATGAGCTGACTTGGTTAACCTATCCATAATCAACCATACTGCATCGAACTTCCTCTGAGTCCGTAGGAGCATAACAACAAAATTCAAAGTAACCCACTCCCATTTCCACTCTCAAATCTCTAGCCTCTGAAGCAATCCACTTGGCCGCTGATTCTCATACTTCACCTGCTGACAATCAAGTTTTGATACATCTTGGCAGCACCCGGATGAATGGAGACCGGGAACTGTGAGCCTCCTGAAGAATTGACTCACGCAATCCATCTACATTGGGCACACATAGCATGCCTTCATCCGTAACACACCGTCATCCCCAATAGTGACCTCCATGGCATCACCGTGCTTAACCGTGTCCTTGAGGACAAGCAGAAGGAGGTCGTTATACTGATGCTCTATTATACGATCATATAGGGAAGGCCAAGAAACAACATAAGCCAAAACTCGACTCGGCTCCGAAACATCCAATCTCACAAACTGGTTGGCCAAGGCCTGAACATCTAATGCTAATGGCCTCTCTGCTGCCGGTAGATATGCTAAATTGCCCAAGCTCTGCGGCTTACGACTCAAGGCATCAGTCACCACATTGGCCTTCCTAGGATGATATAGAATGGTGGTATCATAGTCCATAAGCAGCTCTAACCACCTTTGCTGCCGCAAATTCAGATCCTTCTCTTTGATAAGGTGTTGTAGACTCCGGTGGTCGGTATAGACCTCATAAGGGACACCGTACAAATAGTGCTGCAAAATCTTCAACGCATAAACAATAGCTTCTAACTCAAGGTCGTGGATAGGATAGTTCTTCTCACGCACCTTCAGCTGTCTAGACACGTAGGCCATCACCCTATCGTCTTGCATCAACACCGCGCCGAGGCTAACACGCGGCGTATTACAGTACACAATGTAAGACCCCAAACCCGTAGGCAACACCAACACTAGGGCTGTAGCAAAAGAAGTCTTGAGCTTTTGAAAGTTCTCCTCACACTCCTCGGTCAGCCTGAACGAAGCACCCTTCTGGGTCAATCAGGTCAGAGGTGCAGCAATAGATGAGAAACCCTTTACGAATCGACGGTAAAACCCTGCCAAATCAAGAAAACTCCGGATCTCAGTAATTGAAGATGGTCTGGGCCAACTCTGCACTGCTTCAATCTTCTTCGAATCCACCTTAATTCCTCACTCAACACTACATGACCCAATAATGCCACCGAATTAAGCCAAAGTTCACACTTTGAAAATTTTGCATACAACTTCTTTTCTATCAAGGTCTGAAGCACAGTCCTCAGGTGCTGCTCGTGATCCTCCTGGCTCCGGGAGTACACCAAGATGTCATCAATAAACACAATGACGAATGAGTCAAGATAGGGCTGAAATACATTGTCCATCAAGTGCATGAATGATGCTGGGGCATTGGTCAGTCCAAATGACATCACAAGGAACTCGTAATTATCATACCGAGTCCTGAAGGCAGTCTTCGGAATATCCGGCTCCAGAATCTTCAACTGATGATAGCCTAACTGCAAATCAATCTTTGGGAACACTCTGTCACCCTGTAGCAAATCAAATAGGTCATCAATGCGTGGCAATGGGTACATGTTCTTCACTGTAACCTTGTTCAACTGTCGATAATCAATACACATGCGCATGGAACCACCATTCTTCTTTACAAACAAGACTGGAGCACCCTAAGGTGACACACTGGGCCGAATGAAGCCCTTATCAAGCAACTCTTGCAACTGCTCCTTTAACTCCTTCAACTCCGTTGGGGCCATACGATATGGTGGAATAAAAATGGGATGAGTGTCCGGTAACAAGTCAATATCAACACTTACATCTCTCACATATGCTAGATACGCATCACATCCCTTTCCAACCATCTGATGTGTCTTAAGGAAGGACACCACCCTGCTAGGAACATAATCTATAGCACCTTTTTCACTCCAACCGCGACAAACCCGGCATAGCCAACGTCACCGTCTTGGCGTGACAATAAAGGATAACATGCTAGGGCCACAACCAGTCCATACCCAGGATAACTTCAAAATGTACCATACTGAGCAACAATAGGTCGTCTCTGGTCTCAAAACCACCAAGAACAACTAAACACGACCGATACACACGGTTAACAACAATGGAATCTCCTACAAGCATGGACACATAGATAGGATAACTCAAAGAATCACAGGATATACCCAAATATGGAGCAAAGTAAGATGATACATAGGAATAAGTATATCCTGGATCAAATAAGACTGATGCATCTCTATGACAAACCGGAATAATACCTGTGATAACTGAGTTGGATGCAGCCCCCTTCGTCCTAGTAGGAAGAGTATAACATCTGGCCTAGCCTCCCCCTCTAGGGCGACCTCTACCCACCTAACCTCCACCTCTGGCTGGCTATGCAGGTGGAGTGGCAACTGGTGCAGTGACCATGGCCTGAGAAGCCTGAGGGCCCTTTGGAATATGTAGGGCCTGAGTAATCTGTAAAGGTACACCCCTCTTGAGTCTGGGGTAGTCCCTCACCATATGACGAGTATCACCACACTCAAAACAAGCTCTTGGAGGACGTGGCTGCTGGAACTCGCTCGGGCCTGATCGGCTGGACTGATTGCTGAAAGCACCCCGTGCAGGAGGTACACTAGACAGTGGCGGTGCATAATGGGCAACCTGAGGCCTGGGAGTAGTAGGAATGCCGCTGGAAGCTGGAAGTGCTAAATGAACAAGACGGAGCCCACATAGCATCAACCATGACGGGCTACAATTGGGGTACGGGCACCACTATAGTTTCCAGAATCTCGAGGGCTCTTGGCCTCCCTCTCCTCTCTCTCCCGGTCCTACATACCCTCCAATCTCCTTGCGATCTCCACTACCTGCTGGTATGGAATGTCCGTCTCCAACTCTCGAGCCATGTTGAATCTGATACCAGGGTTGAGCCCCTCAATAAATCGACGAACTCATTCTTTGACATAGCAACCAAGGCTGGTGCATGCTTGGAAAAATCACTGAACCGAACTGCATCCTCTAATACGGTCATAGCCCCCGGGTGCAACTGCTCAAACTCTGCACGCCATGCATCCCGAAGACTATGGGAACAAACTCCCTCATGAATATCTCTAAGAACTGAGCCCAAGTGAGTGATGCTACCTCGGCCGGACTACCCAACTCCTACGCTCGCCACCACTGATAAGCCGCTCCCTAAAGCTAGAACGTAGTGAAAGCAACCCCACTCGAATCCACTATACCCATATTTGGAGGATACAGTGGCACTCCTCAAGAAAACCCTGGGCATCCTCTGAAGCCAAACTGCTGAAGGTAGGAGGATGGTACTTCTTATACCTCTCGAGCTTGAGCTACTCCCCCTCAGAAGTTGCTGCCCTAACCTCGGGCTGAACTAGGACAACCGGCTATACTGGTATGACCTCTGGGACCTGGTCAACCCTGGACCAGCTGCTCTGGGGTACAGGCGGCGGGATTCTACGCTCCTCGCCCGGCCTGAGAAGTGGCAAGAGCAAGTGGAATCAACCCCGCCTAAGCCAAAGTTCCAAACATGCTCAAAACCTAGGCGAGAGTTTCCTGAAGTGCAGGGGTAGTAAAAGGCGTCTCAAGTGCCTTCGCTTCAACTAGATCTACTGGTGGATCCTCTGTAGCATCTCGTACAGGTGCTCTGGTTGTAGCACGTGGCTGTCCCCGGCCCCGGCCCCGGCCCCGGCCCCGACCTCTCTCGGCTCTAGCAAAGGGCGCAGGTGTCTGATCATAAGATCCACCTATGTGTGTCCTCACCATTTGTGAGAGAAAATAAAGACAGAGATTTAGAATTCCAAACTCAACAAATTCTCACGAATAGGAATCAAAGAAGTGAAACTTTTCTGAACAGTTCCATAGCCTCTCGAAGATAAGTACAGACGTCTCCGTATCGATCCGAGAGACTCTAATAAACTTGCTTGTGACTCAAAACACCAATGAACCTAGGGCTCTGATACCAACTTTCACAACCCCAATTCCCTCCATAGGATGCCGTGATGGCACCTAGTCTCTAAGACAAGGTAAGCCTAACATACACACGGAATATAACTAAAATATCAAATAAACTCTTAAATACTCAACATCTATATAAAATAAAATTCGCTGCTCAACATATACAATTTTCCCCAATCCCTGGTGATATCGAGTCAACAAGCTCTACAACGGTATCATAGACATCCCTATAAAATTGTAACTAGTAGAAGAAGGAAAATATAAAAGTAGATAGAGGGCGGCTTTGAGGCCTGCAGACGCTGGTAGGTGTATCTTGAAGTCTCCATGTACGAACTCAACTTACTGATGCCTGGACTGGTAGGAGGTACCTGGATATGTACAAAAAGATGGGCAGAAGCATAGCATGGGTACACCACAACAGTACCCAGTAAGTGCCAAGCTTAACCTCGATAGAGTAGTGACGAGGTCAGATCAAGGCCCTTACTAGAATAAATAAGAAACTAAAAATGTGTATAACAGTGAGAATAATGATAGCGATAGAAATGAGACAATTAAAGAAGTACAGCGAGAATGGATACACTGAACTAAGGCAAATAATACTTCATAGAAGAAAGCAAGGGATACTATGACATGGAACAAAATAACAGAATACAAGTGAAGAAGTAGAAAGTATCAGCAAGAGTCACTACCGAGGTACCGCCTCGTAGTCTCAAATCACAAATCAATTCACAATCATTTCTTATATCAATGTGGGAGCCTTGCATTTAGTTTTGAAAATCATTTTTTCCCGAAATAGCATCCCGCGTTTAGCCCACCTTATCACACCGCATGACTTCTAGTAGTTCTCCTATTTACCACGCGTATCAAGCCCATCTTATCTCACCGCATGCGTTTTAACCCCAAAACCTTATACCACCGCAAGCGTATCAATATCACAACGTATCACAAATCGCACCTCCAGTGCCCAATATCACAACTTGCCAAAAGAAACCAACAATAACAGTGTTTTCACTATAAAGAGCGCATGGCTCAACCACAATGTACACAAGAGTCTCAACAATAACAACCGGAAATGAATAACTCAACAACATGGTATGTCACAACTCAAAACTTTGCCTCAATGTGAATCACGGCCTTCATGACTCAATACCAATTTTAACAACAAGATATTCCACGAATAACAACATTAAGTAAAGAGTTCAACGGTTAAGTAATGAATACGGAATAAAGGAAACAAGAACTTCAACTAAACATGTAGAGAAATTAGCAAGTAAGAGATAAGACAAGTAGAACATGTGAAATTAGATTAATGATGATGAATATAACATGTTTAGATAACTCAATTAAAGCATGAAAGGAATCTACATAGCTAAAACCGGGTAAATTTCCACATTTAGCCCGTGTACACACTCGTCACCTTGCTTACATGGCTTCCACACACATCACAATTATCACAAACAACACCAATCCTAAGGGATAATTCTCCCACATAAATTTAGGCAAGACACTTACCTCAAAACACTCTAACTCAATCACTTGTAGGCCTTTCCCTCGATTATCCAACTCTAAACGGCTCGAATCTAACTAAAACAACTTCATACCCATAAATATAAACTATAGGAAACTTATTCGAGTAATAAAGTTACGATTTTTGCAAACAAATAAAAAGGTCAACTCTTAAAGTAAACCCAGGCCAGCATTTTGGAACCCAACCAAAATAATAAAATCTTAACACCCATTCGATACCGAGTCCAACCATACAAGAATTAGTCAAATTCGACCTCAAATCACCTTCCAAAACCCCAAAATTTAGTTAGGAACTTTTCACAATTTTTGACTAAATTTCCGACTCAAATCCCTAATTAGATGATGAAAATAGCAATAGATTCATGAAATATAGACAAAACCGGGTCAGAATCACTTACCCTAACAATTTCCTAGAAGAACCCTCAAAATATTAGCTCACACCGAGCTCTCTAGGTCCAAATTATGAAATATGAGATAGAACCCTCGTTTTGAAATTTTATTCTACTGCCCAGCGGTTTCTTCTTCGCGAAAGCGGAAAGTGCCTCGCATTCGCGAAGTACAAATTATGCTGCTGCCAAAATTCCTCTTAAGCGAACGTGGGAGCCCACTCACGAACACGATGACCAAACGATCCCAAGCTTCGCGAACGTGAAGCCTCATTCGCGAACGCGTAGACCAAGTGCGTGAGGTCCCCAGCCTGCCTCTCTTCTTCGTGAACGCGTGCCCCTGCCCGTGATCGCGATGCACAAACAAAATGAACCTTCGCGAATGTGCGGCCTTCTTCGCGAATGCGCGGCCTTCTTCGCGAACGCGCCTAAGAAACTTCACCTGGATCCCAGGTACTCTTTGCGAATGCGTACAAGGACACTAGACACCAGAAAATCTACAGCTCAACAAGCTCCGAAATGCGCCGAACATGGTCCGAATCACACCCGAGGCCCCCAGGACCTCAACCAAACATACCAGCGAGTCCTAAATCATTATATGAACATGCTCGAACCGTCAAATCACATCAAACAACACTAGAACCATGAATCGCGCATCGACTCACGCCTAAGGAACTTATGAACTTCCGAATTTCAAAACTAATGCCAATTCATACCAAAATAACTCTGATTGACTTCAAATTTCTCACACAAATCATAAACATGACGGACCTATTTCAACGTTTGTAATCGGGATCCGACCTCGATATCAATAAAGTTAACTCCTGGTCAAACTTTCCAATCTTCTAAGCCTTCAATTTTCTAACTTTTGCCAATTCATGTCGAAACGACCTACAAACCTCCAAATCGACATCCGAACACGCTCCTAAGTCCAAAATCACCATACGGAGCTATTGGAACCATCAAAACTCCATTCCAAAGTCATCTATACAAAAGTCAAACTAAGGTCAACGCTATTAACTTAAGACTCCAACTTAGGGACTATATGTCCCATTTCACTCCGAAACTCACCCGAAACCAAAACCAAACACCCCGGGCAAGTCACGTAACCATAATATGACATCAAGGAGGCAATAAATAAGGATCGAGGCTAAAACACTCAAAATGACCGGTCGAATCGTTACATCCTCCCCCTCTTAAAACAAACATTCGCTCTCGAACGAGTATAGAGACATACCTGAAGTGGTGAAAAGATGAGGATAACGGCTATGCATATCATGCTCAGTATCCCAAGCCGCCTCCTCGACTGGCTAACCCCTCCACTAAACCTTCACTGTAGCAATGTTCTTCGACCTCAACTTTCGGACATGCCTGTTCAAAATGGCCACCGACTCCTCAACATAAGACAAATCTTTGTCCAACAAGACTGAGCTGAAATCCAACACATGAGACAGATCGTCGTGATACTTCCGGAGCATAGAAACATAAAATACTGGATGAACTACAGTTAGATTAGGTGGTAGTGCAAGCCTGTAGGCCACCTCTCCAATCCTCTCAAGAATCTCAAAAGGTCATATATACCTGGGGGCCAACTTGCCCTTCTTCCCGAACCTCATAACACCCTTCATGGGCGAAACCCGGAGAAAGACCCACTCCCTAACCATGAATGCAATGTCACGAACCTTTTGATCCACATAACTCTTCTGTCTATATTGGGTTCTACGAAGTCGATCTTTAATCAATTTATCCTTTTCCAAAGCATCATGAACCAAGTTTGTACCCAATAGCCTAGCCTCGCCCGCCTCAAACCAACCCACCCAGAGACCGACATCGCCTCCCATACAAAGGAGCCATCTGAAGCCTTATAGGAAAACTCCGTAAGCGGGAAAAACTGATCCCAAGAACTCCCAAACTCCATCACACATGCACGGAGCATTTCCTCCAATATCTGAATAGTGCACTCGGACTGTCCGTCCTTCTGAGGGTGAAATGTCGTACTCAACTCAATCCGTGTGCCTAACTCACGTTGTACGGCCCTCAAAACTGCAACGTAAATTGTGTACTCCTGTCAGAGATGATGGATACCGGCACGCCATGAAGTCCGACAGTCTCGCGAATATAGTCTTGAGCCACTTGATCTGAAGAATAAGTAGTCACCACTAGAATGAAATGAGCCAACTTGGTCAACCTAACCATAATCACCCACACTGCATCGAACTTCCTCTGAGTCCGTAGGAGCCCAATAACAAAATTCATAGTAACCCGCTCCTATTTCCACTCTCAAATCTCTAGCCTCTAAAGCAATCCACTTGGCCGCTGATGCTCATACTTCACCTGCTGACAATTTAGGCACCGAGCTACATACTCCACTATGTCCTTCTTCATTCTCGTCCATCAATAGTGCTGCCTCAAGGATACATCTTGGCGGCACCCGGATGAATGGAGACTGCGAACTGTGAGCCTACTGAAGAATTAACTCACGTAATCCATCTACATTGGGCACACATAGCATGCCCTGCATCTGTAACACACTGTCATCCCCAGTGGTGACCTCCTTGGCATTACTGTGCAGAACCATGACCTTGAGGACAAGCAGATGGGGATCGTCATACTGACACTCTCTGATACGATCATATAGGGAAGACCGAGAAACAACATAAGCCAGCACTCGACTCGGCTCCAAAACATCCAATCTAACAAACTGGTTGGCCAAGGCCTGAACATCCAATGCTAATGGCCTCTCCGCTCCTGAAAGATATGCTAAACTGTCTAAGCTCTCCAGCTTACGACTCAAGGCATCGGTCACCACATTGGCCATCCTAGGATGATATAGAATGGTGATATCATAGTCCTTAAGCAACTCTAACCATATTCACTGCCGCAAGTTAAGATCCTTCTGTTTGATCAGATGTTTTAGACTCCGGTGGTCGGTATAGACCTCATAAGGGACACCGTATAAATAGTGCCACAAAATCTTCAATGCATGAACAATAGCTGCTAATTCAAGGTCGTGGACAGGATAGTTCTTCTCACGCACCTTCAGCTGTCTAGATGCATGGATGATCACCCTACCGTCTTGCATCAACGTCGCGCTGAGGCCAACACGTGAAGCATCAAAGTACACAGTGTAAGACCCCAAACTCGTTGGCAACACCAACACTAGGGTTGTAGTCAAAGCAGTCTTGAGCTTTTGAAAGTTCTCCTCACTCCTTGTTCAGCTTGAACAGAGCACCCTTATGGGTCAATCGGGTCATAGGTGCAGCAATAGATGAGAAACCCTCTATGAATCGACGGTAATACCCGGCCAAACCAAGAAAACTCCGGATCTCAATAGTTGAAGATGGTCTGGGCCAACTCTACACTGCTTCAATCTTCTTCGAATCCACCTTAATTCCCTCACTCGACACTACATGACCCAAAAATGCCACCGAATCAAGCCAGAATTCACACTTCGAAAATTTTGCATACAACTTCTTTTCTCTCAAGGTCTGAAGCACGGTCCTCAAGTGCTGCTCATGATCCTCCTGGCTTAGGGAGTACACCAAGATGTCATCCATAAACACCAATGACGAATAAGTCAAGATAGGGCTGAAATACATTATTCATCAAGTGCATAAATGCTGCTGGGTCATTGGTCAACCCAAATGACATCACAAGGAACTTATAATTACCATACCGAGTCCTGAAGGTAGTCTTCAGAATATTCGGCTCCTGAATCATCAACTGATGATAGCCTGACCGCAAATCAATCTTTGAGAATACTCTGGCACCCTGTAGCTGAACAAATAGGTCATCAATGCGTAGCAATGGGTACCTGTTCTTCACTGTAACCTTGTTCAAATGTCGATAATCAATACACATGCGCATGGAACCACCCTTCTTCCTTACAAACAACACTAGAGTACCCCAAGGTGACACACTGGGCCGAATGAAGCCCTTATCAAGCAACTCTTGCAACTGCTCCTTTAACTCCTTCAACTCTGCTGGGGCCATACGATATGGTGGAATAGAAATGGGATGAGTGTCTGGTAACAAGTCAATACCGAAATCGATATCCCTATCAGGCGGCATGCCTAGAAGATCCGCTGGAAATACACCTGGATAATCCCTCACTACCGGAACGGACTCAACGGTAGGAGTATCAACACTTACATCTCTCACATATGCTAGATAAGCATCACATCCCTTTCTAACCATCCGATGTGCCTTAAGGAAGGACACCACCCTGTTAGGAACATAATCTATAGTACCTCTCCACTCCAACCACGACAAACCCGGCATAGCCAATGTCACCATCTTGGCATGACAATCAAGGATAGTATGATAGGGCGACAACCAGTCCATACCCAAAACCTCCAAGAATAACTAAACACGACTGATACACACGGTCAACAACAATAGAATCTCCCACAAGCGTGGACACATAGATAAGAGAACTCAAAGAATTACGAGATATACCAAAATATAGAGCAAAGTAAGATGATACATTGGAATAAGTAGAGCCTGGATCAAATAAGACTGATGCATCTCTATGACAAACCGAAACAATACCTGTGATAACTGAGTCGGATGTAGCCGCCTCCATCCTAGTAGGAAGAGTATAATATCGGGCCTGGCCTCTCCCTCTAGGGCGACCTCTACCCGCCCGACCTCCACCTCTGGCTAGCTATGCAGGTGGAGTGGCAATTAGTGCAGTGACCATGGCCTGAGAAGCCTGAGGGCCCTTTGGAATATGTGGGTACTGAGTAGTCTGTGAAGGTGCACCCCTCCTGAGTCTAGGGTAGTCCCTCATCATATGATGAGTGTCACCACACTCAAAACAAGCTCTCGGAGGATGTGACTGCTGGAACTCTCTCGGGCCTGATCGGCTGGACTGACCGCTGAAAGCACCCCATGCAGGAGGTGCACTAGATAGTGGTGGTGCAAAATGGGCAACCTGAAGCCTGGGAGTAGCCGGAATGCCACTAGAAGCTGGAAGTGCTGAATGAACAGGACAGCTCACATAGCCTCTACCATGACGGGTTGCAACTAGGGTACGGGCACTACTATATGTGTCAGAATCTCGAGGCCTCTTGGCCTCCCTCTCCTCTCTTTCCCAGTCCCACATACCCTCCAATCTCCTTGCGATCTCTACTACCTTCTGGTATGGGATGTCCATCTCCAACTCTCGAGCAGTGCTAAATCTGATACCAGGGTTGAGCCCCTCAATAAATCAAGGAACTCGCTCTTTGACCATAGCAAAGAAGGCTGGTGCGTGCCTGGAAGAATCACTGAACCGGACTGTATACTCCAAACTCTACGCGCCACGCATCCCTAAGACTCTAGGAAACAAACTCCCTCATGAATATCTTTAAGAACTGAGCCCAAGTGAGTGAAGCTACCTCGGCAGGGCTACCCAACTCATACGCTCGCCACCACCTGATAAGACGCTCCCGAAAGCTGGAATGTAGTAAAAGCAACCACACTTGACTCTATAATACCCATATTATGGAGGATATGGTGGCACTCCTCAAGAAAACCCTGGGCATCCTCTGAAGCCAAACTACTAAAGGCAGGAGGGTGGTACTTATTGTACCTCTCGAACTTGAGCTTCTCCCCCTCAGAAGTTGTTGCCTTAACCTCGGGTTGAACTGGACTATCGGCTGCACTGGTATGACGTCTAGGACCTGGTTAACCCTGTACCTGCTGCTCTGGGGTACAGGTGGTGGGAGTCTATGCTCCTCCCCTGGCCTGAGATGTGGCAACAGCAAGTGGAATCAACCCCGCCTAAGCCAAAGTGCCAAACATGCTCAAAACCTAGGCGAGAGTTTCCTGAAGTGCAGGGATAGTAACAAGTGCCTCAAGTGCCTTCTCTCCAACTAGATCTACCGGTGGCTCCTCTGTAGCAGCTCGTGCAGGTGCTCTGGCTGCAGCACTTGGTCGTCCTCGGCCTCTGCCCCGGCCCCGGCCCCGGCCCCCACCTCTCGCGGCTCTAGCAGGTGGAGCAGGTGTCTGATCATCAGATCCAGCTGTGTGTGTCCTCACCATCTGTGAGAGAATAGAAAGATAGAGATTTAGAATTCCGAACTCAACAAATTTGCATGATAAGGAATCAAAGAAGTGAAAATTTCCCGAATAGTTCTATAGCCTCCCGAAGATAAGTACAGACGTCTCCGTATCGATCCGCGAGACTCTATTAAACTTGCTTGTGACTCATAATACCTATGAATCTAGGGCTCTGATACCAACTTCTCACAACCCCAATTCCCTCCATAGGATGTCGTGATGGCACCTAGTCTCTAAGACAAGGTAAGCCGAACATACACGCGGAATATAACTGAAATATCAAATAAACTCTTAAATACTCAACATCTATATAAAATAAAATTCGCTGCTCAACATATATAATTTTCCCCAAAACCTGGTGATATCGAGTCACAAGCTCTACAACGGTGTCATAGTCATCCCTATACAATAGTAACTAGTAAAAGAAGGAAAATATAAAAGTAGATAGAGGGTGACTCTGAGGCCTGCGGATGCTGGCAAGTGTACCTTGAAGTCTCCACGTACGAACTCAACTTACTGATCCCTGGACTGTTAGGAGGTACCTGGATCTGTACAAAAAATTATGCAGAAGCGTAGCATGGGTACACCACAACGGCACCCAGTAAGTGCCAAGCCTAACCTAGGTAGAGTAGTGACGAGGTCAGGTCAAGGCCCTTACTAGAGTAAAAAAGAAACTGAACAAGTGTATACAGTGAGAATAATGATAGCAATAGAAATGAGACGATTAAAGAAGTACACCGAGAAAGGCTACACAGAACTAAGGCAAATAATACTTCATAGAAGAAAGCAAAGGATACTATGACATGGAACAAAACAACAGAACACAAGTGAAGAAGTAGAAAGTATCAGCAAGAGTCACTACAGAGATACCGCCTCGTATTCTCAAATCACAAATCAATTCACAATCTTTCTTTATATCACCGCGGGAGCCTTGCATTTAGTTTTGAAAATCATTTTTTCCCGAAATAGCATCCCGCGTTTAGCCCACCTTATCACACCGCATGACTTCTAGTAGTTCCCCAACTAGCCATGCGTCTCAAACCCATCTTATCTCACCGCATGCGTTTCAACCCCAAAACCTTATATCACTGCATGTGTATCAATATCACATCGTATCAAAAATCGCACCTCAAGTGCCCAATATCACAACTTGCCAAAGAAACCAACAATAACAGTGTTTTCACAGTAAATAGCCCATGGCTCAACCACAATGTACACAAGAGCCTCAGCAATAACAACCGTAAATGAATAAATCAATAGCATGGTATTTCACAACTCAACACTTTGCCTCAATGTGAATCACGGCCTTTATAACTCAATACCAATTTTAACAACAAGATATTCCACGAATAACAACTTTAAGCAAAGAATTCAACGGTTAAATAACAAATTCGGAATAAAGGAAACAAGAACTTTAACTACACGTGTAGAGCAATTAGCAAGTAAGAGATAAGACAAGTAGAACATGTGAAAATAGATTAATGATGATGAATATAACATGTTGAGATAACTCACTTCAGGCATGAAAGGAATCTACATAGCAAAAACCGGTAAATTTTCACATTTAGTTTGTATACACACTCGTCACCTTGCGTACACGGCTTCCAGACATCACAATTATCACAAACAACACCAATCCTTAGGGTTAATTCCCCCACACAAAGTTAGGCAAGACACTTACTTCAAAACACACTAACTCAATGCACTAATAGGCCTTTCTCTCGATTATCCAACTCCGAACGGCTCGAATCTAGCATAAAAGACTTCGTACCATAAATATTAACTATAGGAAACTAATTTGAGTAATAAAGTTACGATCTTTGCAAAGAAATGAAAAGTCAACTCAAAGAATCAACCCAGGTCCGCGTCCCGGATCCCGACCAAAATTATAAAATTCGAACACCCATTCGATAACGAGTCCAACCATACAAGAATTACTCAAATTCGATCTCAAATCGCCTTTCAAAACCCCAAAATTTAGTCTAGGAAGTTTTCACAATTTTCCCAAACTTCCAACTCAAATCTCTAATTAGGTGATGAAAATAGCAATAGATTCATGAAATATAGACCAAACCGGGTTAGAATCACTTACCCCAACAAGAACCCTCGAAATATCGCCTCACACTAAGCTCTCAAGGTCCAAATTATGAAATATGAGATAGAACCCTCATTTTGAAATTTTATTCTGCTGCCCAGCGATTTTTTCTACTCGAACGCAGAAAGTGCCTCGCATTCGCAAAGCATAAATTATGCTGCTGCCAAAATTCCTCTTATGCAAACGCGAGAACCCACTTACGAACGTGATGACCAAACGATCCCAAGCTTCGCGAACGTGAAGCTTCATTCGCGAACACGAAGCTTCATTAGCGAACGCGTGAGGTCCCCAGCCTGACTCTCTTCTTCGCGAAGGCGTCCCCCTGCACGTGCTCGCGATGCACAGACACAATGAACCTTCATGAACGCAGGGCCTTCTTTGCGAACGCATATAACAAACTTCACCTGCCTCCCAGGTACTCTTCGCAAACGCGAGATCTCTCTCGCGAATGCGTATAAGTACACCAGACACCAAAAAGTCTGCAGCCCAACAAGCTCCGAAATGCGCCGAACATGGTCTGAATCACACCCGAGGCTCCCGGGACCTCAACCAAACATACCAACAAGTCCTAAAAAATCATACGAACATGCTCGAAGCGTCAATCACATCAAACAATACTAGAACCACAAATCGCGCATTGATTCAAGCCTAAGGAACTCATGAACTTTCGAATTTCAAAACCAATATTGATTCATACCAAAATAACTCCGATTAACTTCAAATTTTGCACCTATTCCAACTTCCAGAATCGGGATCCGACCTGAATATCAATAAAGTCAACTCCCGGTCAAACTTTCCAATCTCCAAACCTTCATTTTTCTAACTTTCACCAATTCACGCTGAAACGACCTACGGACCTGCAAATCGACATCCAGACACGCTCCTAAGTCCAAAATCACCATACGGAGCTATTGGAACCATCAAAACTCCATTCCAAAGTCATCTATACAAAAGTCAAACTAAGGTCAACGCTATTAACTTAAGACTCCAACTTAGGGACTATATGTCCCATTTCACTCTGAAAGTCACTCGAAACCAAAACCAAACGCCCCTGGAAAGTCACGTAACCATAATACGATGTAGAGGAGGCAATAAATAGGGGATCAGGGCTAAAACACTCAAAATGACCTACCGGGTCGTTACACTTCGCGATCGCGAAGAAGGATACACCAGACATCAGCAGACTCAAAAACCAGCAATAGGCAAGTCGAACAATCACTCTGTAACCTATCCGAAATTCACGCGAGCCCTTCGGGCTCCAAACCAAACATGCACACAAGTCTAATAACATCATGCGGACTCGCTCGTATGATCAACATACGGACTCGATCGCATGATCAAAACCCCCAAAATAACACCTAAAACTACGAGTCAGACATCAAAATGAATGATATTTTCAAAGAAACTCAAGAACATGAAATTTTACAACCAGGCGTCCGAATCACGTCAAATCAACTCTGTTTTGCACCAAATTTTTCAGACAAGTCATAAATAGTGAAATGAATCTATACCCAGTTCTGGAACCGAAATCCAAACCCAGTAGCAACAAAGTCAATATACAGTCAAACTTAGAAATTCTTTTAGCCTTCAAATTACTAGCTTTCAACAAATTACGTTAAATCAAGTTAGGGACTTCCGAATTTGATTCCGGGCATACGCCTAAGTCCCAAATCACAATACGGACCCATAGGGACCGTCAAAATATTGATTCAAGTCCGTTTACCCAAAACGTTGACCGTTGTCAACTCAAACGAGTTTTAAAACAAAATTTCACATTTTTATCAATTTCACATAAAAAATTTTGGAAAAAGAAATGGATAATGCATGCAAATCGAGAAAGGCTAAATGGAGCTATTTGAGGTCTCGAAACACAAAAATAAAGGCTAAAACTACAATGACCTATCGGGTCATCACATTCTCCACCTCTAAAACAAACATCGTTCTCGAACAGACATGGAAAGTACCTGGACTAGTGAAAAGGTGAGGATATCTACTCGCAAGTCCGACTCGGACTACCACGTGGTTGCATCGATCGGCTGACCTCTCCACTGTACTCTAGCTGAAGGATAACTCTTAGACCTCAACTTTCGGACCTGCCGTTCTAGGATGGCCAAGCTCCTTCTCATAAGTCAAATCCTTATCCAATTGGACTGAGCTGAAATCCAACACATGGGATGGATCACCGTGATACTTACGTAGTATGGACACATGGAACACCGGATGGACTGCTGATAAACTAGGTGGAAATGCCAGTCTATAAGTCACCTCACCCACTCTCTCAAGAATCTCAGAAGGTTCGATATACCTAAGGCTCAACTTGACCTTTTTCGAGGCATCCTGAACCAAATTGGTACCCAACAACCGAGCCTCTCCCGGCTCAAACCAACCAACTAGCAAACGGCACCACCTCCAATACAATGCCTCATAGGGAGCCATCTGAATGCTCGACTGGTAGTTGTTGTTATTATAAGAAAACTCCGCAAGCGGCAAGAACTGATCCCACGAAACCTCGAAATCCATAACGCAAGCCCGATGCATATCCTCCAATATCTGAATAGTGCGCTCGGATTGTCCGTCTGTCTAGGGGTGAAATTATGTACTCAACTCAACTCACGTGCATAACTCACTTTGTATGGCCCTCTAGAAGTGTGAGGTGAACTGCGTACCTCGATCAGAAATGATGGACATGGGCACACCGTGAAGACAGACGATCTCGCGGATGTAGATCTCAGCTAACCACTCTGAAGAGTAGGCAACTGCCACTGGAATGAAATGTGCCGACTTGGTCAACCTGTCCATAATGACCCATATTGCGTCGAACTTCTTTTGAGTCCATGGGAGCCCAGCAACAAAATCCATAGTAATACGCTCTCATTTCCACTCAGGAATCTTTAGCCTCTGAAGCAAACCACTAGGCCTCTAATACTCCTACTTTACTTGCTGATAATTCAAACACCGAGCTACATAGGCAACTATATCCTTCTTCATTCTCCGCCACCAGTAATGCTGCCGCAAGTCCTGATGCATCTTGGCGACACCCGGAGGAATAGAAAACTAGGAACTGTGGGCCTCCTCAAGAATCAACTCACGAAGTCCATCCACATTGAGCGCACAAATCCTACCCTGCATCCGCCAAATCCCATCATCTCCAATAGTAACCTGCTTGGCATCATCGTGCCGCACCGTGTCCTTAAAGACAAGCAAATGGGAGTCATCCTACTGACGCTCTCTGATGCGCTCATACAAGGAAGACCGAGAAACCGTGCAAGCTAGAACACGGCTGTGCTCCGAAACATCTAATCTCATGAATTGATTGGCCAAAGCCTGAATATCTAATGCTAGCAGCCTCTCACCAACTGGAATGCCCGCAAGGCTACCCATACTGACCACCTTTCTACACAAGGCATCGTCCACCACATTGGCCTTCCCCGGATGATACAAAATAGTGATGTCATAGTCTTTCAACAGCTCCAACCACCTCCTCTGCCTTAAGTTAAGATCCTTTTACTTGAACAAATACTGTAGACTCTGATGATCCATGAATACATCACACGACATGCCATAAAGATAGTGCCTCTGAATCTTCAGTGCATGAACAATGCCTGCCAACTCTAAGTCATGAACAGGGTAATTCTTCTCATGAACCTTCAACTGCACCGAGCCCAATTTGAGGTGCATTACAACACACCGTGTAGGATCCTGAACCTATGGGCAACATCAACACGGGCGCCATAGTCAAAGAAGTCTTGAGCTTCTGAAAGCTCAACTCACACTCATCCGACCATCTGAATGAGGCACCCTTCTGGGTTAATCTAGTCAATGGGGCTGTTATGGATGAGAACCCCTCCACAAAGCGGCGATAATAACCCGCCAACCCCATGAAACTTCAGATCTCCGTAGCTGAAGTAGGTCTAGGCCAGTTCTGAACTGCCTCAATCTTCTTAGGATCCACTTTTATGCCCTCTACGATACAACATGCCCCAAAAAGGCGACTGAGTCTAACCAAAACTCACACTTTGAAAATTTGGCATATAACTGACTGTCTCTTAAAGTATAAAGTACAATCCGAAGATGGTGCTCATCCTCCTCTCGACTGCGAAAGTAGATCAAGATATCATAAATAGAATCCAAATAGAGTTTGAACACCCGGTTCATCAAATCCATAAATGTTGTTGGGGAATTTGTCAAACCAAATGACATCACTAGGAACTCATAATTCCCATACTGAGTCTGAAAAGCCGTCTTAGGCACATCCGATGCCTTAATCTTTAACTGATGATAGCCAAACCTCAATAAATCTTCAAAAACACATTGGCTCCCTGAAGCTGATCAAATACGTCATCAATCCTCGGCAATAATATAATCTCCCATAGGAATGGAGACATACACAGGAGCACTCAATGAATCACAAGGCACAACTAGATATGAAGCAAAATAGGATGACACATAGGAATAAGTAGAGCACGGATCAAATAGAACTGAAGCATCTCTATGGAAAACTTGAACAATACATGTGATAACGGCGTTAGATGACTCAGCCTCAAGTCTAGCTGGGAAAGCATAAAATCAGGGATGGGCCCCACCACTCTGACCTACGTCTCTAGGATAGCCTCTAGCTGGCTGGCCTTTACCTCTAACAGCCTGACCTCTACCTCTGGCTGCCTAGCCCCTACCTCTAGCTGGCTGAGAGGGCGGTGGAGCAACCGGTGCCGGCATCATGGCACAAGAACTCTATTGTGGCATGTCGCCCAACAATCTCGGACAGAACCTCCTGATGTGACCAGTACCTCTACACTCAAAACATCCATCCTGATGTTGTGGCTACTGAAGCTGAAGTTGACTCGAACGGTCGGATAACCACAGTGATAGCTCTAAATCGGAGGCGCACTGATAGGAGTTGATGGTGCACTGTAGGCTGGCTACCCAAAATGAGGTATATAAGGACCACGACTCCTTGAAGCACTGTGAGATGCCTAAAGCACTTACTAAAATGGCATGGGAGGATGGCCTCGACCAAAAGCACCCCTGCCTCCAGATGAGGCACCACTGAAACTACCGGAATGATGAGGCCTCTTACCAGACATCGGCCCCCTCTCCTGACCACGAACCATCTCGATCTGTCTAGAAATATCTGTGGCCCTCTGGAAAGTAATATCATCTCCAGCCTCCTTGGCCATCTGTAGCTTGATAGTGAAAGTAAGCCCATCAATGAATGTCCTCACTCTCTCCCTCTCAATAGGGAGCAAGATAATGGCATGTTGAGTTAGGTCCACAAATTGAGTCTCGTACTGGGTAATAGTCATACTACCCTACTGAAGATGCTCAAACTACCTGCGGTAATCCTCTCTCAAAGAGCAGGGATGAAATTTTCTAGAAATAGCTAGGAAAACTGATCCCAAGTAAGTGCAGGCGAACCAGTTGGTTTAGTCAACATATAATCTCTCCACCATCATATGAAACACTACAAAATCGGCCCTATTGGTTAACTATACCCATGTTCCACAACAACTCGTGGCAGCGGTCGAGATAATCCTGTGGGTCCTCAGAAGATACACCACTAAAATGAATAGGGAAGAGCTTGGTAAACTTATCCGACCTCAACAAAGCCTCAGAAGACATAGCGAGCCTATCACCGGCTTGTGCCGCAACAACCCGCTGAACCACCCCAACTGGCTCGACTGCTGGAGTCTGATACCGGGGAGCTGCCTGCTCCGGGGTATGAGTAACTGGAGTTTGTGCTCCCCTCCCAGCCCGAGAGACGGCTGGTGCCACCGAGAATGCACCGGTCTGGGCCACACTCTCCATAAGGCCCACCAAGTGGACTAGAGCGTCTTGAAGTACTGGAGTGGCTATGAACCCCTCCGGGACCTGAGCTGGTCTAATGGGTACAGTCTGAGCTGGGACCTCCTCCTCAAGATCTACCCGGGGCTCCACTACGGGTGGTGCTGCTCGACCTTTAGGCTGAGCTCTGCACCTAGTAGAAGCTATCACAGGGGGCTCTGGCTCCTTTCTGGCTATAGATGTTGTGCGTGTTCTCTCCATCTAGAGAGAACAAGAATATAATGGTTCAATCATTAATGATAGAATAAAATCGCACGATAGAGAAGGAAAAAAGTGAAATTTTTTCTAAACTCCATAGCCTCTAGAAGATAAGTACAGGCATCTCTGTACCGATCCTCTAGACTCTACTAAGCTTGCTCGTGATTCGTGAGATCTAGGCAACCTAGTGCTCTGATACCAACTTGTCACGACCCGGAATTCCCACCCTCAAAAATGTGATGGCGTGTAATGTTTCACTTGCTAGGCAAGCCAACATTAGGAATAATTTTTAGCCATTTTAACAAATCAAATTAAATAATAACCAAGAAATTAAATAAAACGAAAATATAGTGAGTAAATCAAAATAACAGCGATGTCCAAATACAATTCTAGAATTGGTGTCACAAGTACACGAGCGACTAGAGTACTACAAATAAAAGTCTGAATGAAAGCATAACTATCCGAAATAAAGTAATCAGCTAGAGTGATGTAGAAGGGGACTTCAGGGATGCGAATGCCATGCAGTGGTACCTCAAGTCTCCGTCAGGCACCGGATCTGAGCAATCTACTGACTGCCGTTGGGACCGACTCCAAAATGTACACAAGAAGTGCAGAGTGTAGTATGAGTACAACATACCCCATGTACTACGTAAATGTTGAGTAGTAGTAATAGTAGTAGTAGTAGTGTAGTAGTAGTAGTAGTAGTTGTTGTAGTAGTAGTAGTAGTAGTAGTAGTAGTAGTAGAAAAGGAAAAAAGGAAAGGTAAGGCAGTCAACTTGTGAAAAAGAATTCAACTCTTGTAATCAGAGAACCCAAAATAATCGATCTCATATTTCATGTAGCAACATTGGAAATCAACCAATAACAACAATGAATACAAAATACATAATCCGTTGCGGCGCCAGCCCTATCCCACCATACAAATATAATCCTCCCTTATTTCACCATATCAATATCAAGAATAACATATAAAATTCGTTGCGGCATGCAATCCTATCCCACCGTATCAATATCAAAATATTTCACCATATCAATATCATAATCACATATAAAGTCCTTTTGTGGCGCGCAACCCGATCCCACCATATGAATATCACATCCTCCTTTATATCACTATATTCACAAGAATCTCTACGATTAAAGAATATGAAGCAAAGCGATAAAGGAACCTCGTACCAAATCAAGGAATGCTACAACTAATACAAAGCAACAAGACAAGACAAATATATGATAGTATAAGTGTACAAGTGTAATGACACGGCTGGTCGTTTTGAGCATTTTAGCCCCGATCCCCTATTTATTGCCTCCTCTATGTTGTATTATGGGTATGTGATTTGCCAGGGGTGTTTGGTTTTGGCTTCGAGCGAGTTTCGGAGTGGAACGGGACATATAGTCCCTAGGTTGGAGCTTTAAGTAGATAGTTGACCGTACTTTGACTTTTATGTAGACGACTCCGGAATGGAGTTTTGATGTTTCCAATAGCTCCGTATGGTGATTTTAGACTTAAGACTGTGTCTCGATGTTGATTTGGAGGTCCGTAGGTTATTTCAGCGTGAATTGGCGAAAGTTAGCAAGAAGAAGGTTTGGAAGATTTGGAAAGTTTGACTGGGAATTAAATTTGTTGATATCGGGGTCGGATTCCAATTCCAGAAGTTGGAATAGGTCTGTCATGTCATTTATGACTTGTGTGCAAAGTTTGAAGTCAATCGGAGTTGTTTTGGTATGAATCGACATTAGTTTTGGAATTCGGAATGGAGATTCAAAGATAAATTTGCGGTCAGGCTATCATCAGTTGAATTTTCGGGAGCCAGATAATCCGAAGACTGCCTTCAAGACTCGGTATGATCATTATAAGTTCCTTGTGATGTCATTTGGGCTGACCAACGCCCCAGCAGCATTCATGCACTTGATGAACGGTGTACTCCAGCCCTAACTTGACTCATTTGTCATTGTGTTTATTGATGATATCTTGGTGTACTCCCGGAGCCGGGAGAATCATGAGCAGCACCTGAAGACTGTGCTCCAGACTTTGAGAGAAAAGTAGTTGTATGCAAAAAAATTTCAAAGTGTGAATTCTGGCTTGATTCGGTGGCGTTTTTGGGTCATGTAGTGTCGACTTGAGGGGATCAAGGTGGATCCAAAGAAGATTGAAGTAGTACAGAGTTAGCCCAGACCATCTTCAGTTACTGAGATTCGGAGTTTTCTTAGTTTGGCGAGGTATTACCGTCGATTCGTAGACGGTTTCTCATCTATTGTTGCACCTATGACCAGATTGACCCAGAAGGGTGCTCATTCAGGTGGACCGAGGAGTGTGAGGAGAGCTTTCAAAAGATTAGGACTATTTTGACCAATATATTCCACCCTCCCAGAGGGAAGAGTTGCGATTTCAGTTCGAGCAGCTCCAGCAAGACCAGATGTCGGTGACCAACTATGAGGCGAGATTCTCTGAGTTGTCTCGCCATGCACATATGATACTACCTACAGATGCAGAGAGAGTGCGAAGGTTTGTTACGGGTTTGCACTCTGGTATCCAGGCCACTATGGGCCGAGAAGTTGAGATTGGGACCTCGTACGAGCAAGTTGTGGAGATAGCTCGAAGGATCGAGGGTGTTCGTCAACGGAGCCGAGAGCAGGTGACGAGGGATAAGCGGTTTCGATATTTTGGAGGGTTCAATGGTGCTCCGGCTAGGGGCAGAGGTCAGTTTGTGAGGGGTCAGTCTAGTAGGCCCACATATCCAGCACTGTCGCTTCCTCGAGGTGCTCCAGTGCGGCCCTCTTTCAACCCCAACCTAGAGAGCTCCTACTGTCCACCAGTTATTCAGGGTTCCTCCAGTGGGCCTTCAGGCCATCAGGGTCAGGCTTCAGGTCATTAGTCCATCGTACCGAGAGGTTGTTTTAAGTGTGGGCATCTTGGTCATATGAGGAGGTTCTACCCCAGGCTTCAGGGCAAGGCAGTGCAGCAGGGTCAGCAGCCTATGATTACAGCACCAGGTGCCACACCAGCCGTCCGGCAGCCCAGAGGCGGAGGGCACCTGACTGGCCGTAGCCAAGTTCTATGCCTTTCCAGCCAGACCAGATGCAGTAGCCTCAAATGTCGTGATCACAGGTATTATTTCTGTCTGCAGTAGAGATGCTTCGGTACTCTTCGATCCAAGGTCTACATATTCATATGTTTCATCTCTGTTTGCTCATTTTCTGGGTGTTCCTCATGAGTCCTTGGGTACACCTATTTATGTGCCCACACTAGTGGGCGATTCTATTTTTGTGGATCAGATCTATCGATCCTGTATCGTGACTTTCTGTGGCTATGAGACTAGAGCGGATCTTTTGTTGCTCAATATGGCCGACTTTTAGATCATCTTGGGCATGGACTGATTGTCTCCATATCACGGCATCCTTAATTGCCATGCCAAGACTGTTACCTTGGCGATGCCAAAGTTTCCTAGATTGGAGTGGAAGGGTTCGTCTGTCAGTGCATCTAGTCGGGTTATCTCTTTTTTGAAGGTTCGACACATGGTCGAGAAGGTTGTTTGGCTTATCTAGCTTATGCTCACGATACTACTATAGAGACTCCGGCGATTGATTCAGTGCCCGTGGTCCGGGAGTTCTCCGATGTGTTTCCTTCTAATCTTCAAGGCATGCCCCAGATCGTGATATCAATTTCTGTATTGATTTGGCTCCAGGTACCCAGCCTATATCTATTTCACTATACCGCATGGCTCCGAAAGAGTTGAAGGAGTTGAAAGAACAGCTTGAGGAGTTGCTAGCAAAGCGGTTCGCCAGATCGAGTGTGTCGCCTTGGGGTGCACCGGTGTTATTCGTGAAGAAGAAATATGGGACTATGCGGATGTGCATTGATTAACGCCAGTTGAACAAAGTTACCATTAAGAACAAGAACCCGCTACCGCGTATTGATGATTTGTTTGACCAGTTGCAGGGTGCGAGGGTGTTCTCTAAGATCGACTTGAGATCGGGGTACTATCAGCTAAAGATTCGTGATTCAGATGTTCCAAAGACGGCTTTCCGGACTAGATATGGCCACTATGAGTTTCTAGTGATGTCCTTCGATTTGACTAACGCCCCAGCAGCGTTTATGTATTTGATGAACCAGGTGTTCAGGCCGTATATTGATTCGTTTTTAATTTTCTTTATTGATGACATTTGATCTACTCGCATAATATGGAGGAGCACGAGCAGCATTTGAGAATGGTGCTTCAGACCTTGCGGGAACAAAAGTTATATGCTAAGTTCTCCAAGTGTGAGTTTTGGTTAGATTCTGTGGCATTCTTGGGGAATGTTATATCAGGAGAGGATATTAAGGTAGATCCCAAGAAGATCGAGGCAGTTCAGAGCTATTGCGATGCTTAATGCATTGCTTTGGGTTGCGTATTGATGCAGGAGGGGCGAGTTATTGCATATGCTTCACGTCAGCTGAAGCTCCACGAGAAGAATTACCCCATACGTGATTTGGAGTTGGCCATGATAGTTCATGCTGTTAACATCTGGAGGCATTATCTTTATGGGGTGTCCTGTGAGGTTTACACCGATCATCGTAGCTTGTAGCATTTGTTCAAGCAGAGGGATCTCAATTTGAGGCAGCGCAGGTGGCTTGAGTTACTAAAAGATTATGATATTACCATCCTTTATCATCCGGGCAAGGCGAATGTAGTTGTGGATGCCTTGAGCAGAAAGACAAAGAGTATGGGTAGTTTGGCATTCATTTCAGTATCAGAGAGGCCACTAGCTTTGGACATTCAGTCCTTGGCTAACAGACTTGTGCGGTTGGATATTTCAGAGCCCAGTCGAGTTCTTGCTTGTGTCGTCGCCCAGTCTTCACTATTTGATCAGATCAAGGCTCGTCAGTACGGCGACCCCGCACTTATTAGTTCTTAGAGAGACGGTACTATAGGGTGGTTCCAAAGAGGTTACTATCGGTGAGGATGGTGTTCTGCGACTCCAGGGTCGCCTATGTGTTCCTAATGTTAACGGATTGAGGGAAAAGATTCTAGAGGAGGCACACAGTTCTCGGTATTCTATTCATCCAGGTGCTACAAAGATGTATCGCGACCTGAGGCAGCATTATTGGTGGCGGCGTATGAAGAAGGACATAGTTGAGTTTGTAGCGAGGTGCCTAAATTGCCAGCAGGTTAAGTATGAGCATCAGAGGCCAGGTGGCCTACTCCAGTAGATGGTTATACCTGAGTGGAAATAGGAGCGCATTAATATGGACTTCGTAGTTAGGTTTCCACGTACCTTGAGAAAGTTTGATGCAGTTTGGGTCATTGTTGATAGGTTGACCAAGTCAGCACGCTTCATTCCGGTTGTGACCACGTATTCTTCAAAGAGATTGGCCCAGATTTATATTCAGGAGATTGTTCGGTTGCACGGTGTGCATGTTTCTATTATATCAGATAGAGGCCCTCAGTTTACTTCGTATTTCTAGAGGGCAGTTCATAGTGAATTGGGGACCCGAGTAAAGCTCAGCACGGCCTTTCATCCGCAGACCGACGGGCAGTCAGAGCAGACAGTTCAGATCTTGGAGGATATGCTCAGAGCATGTGTGATTGACTGAGGTAGTAGGATCGATTCTTGCCTTTGGCCGAGTTTGCTTAAAACAACAGTCATCAACCCAGCATCGAGATGGCTCCATTTGAGGCCTTATATTTTCGGTGATATCGTTTTCCCATTGGATGGTTTGAGCCCGGCGAGGCTAAGTTATATGGTACTAATTTGGTGAAGGATGCCTTGGAAAAGGTAAAGTTGATTCAGGAGCGACTTCGCACAGTACAGTCCAGACATAAGAGTTTTGTGGATCAGAAGGCACGTGATTTATCATTTATGGTGGGCGAGAAGGTTCTCTTGAAAGTCTCACCGATGAAGGGGATCATGAGGTTTGGAAAGAAGGACAAGTTGAGCCCAAGGTTTATAGGTCCATTTGAGGTGTTGAGACGAGTTGGGGATGTTGCTTATGAGCTTGCCTTGCCTCCCAGTCTATCGGAAGTTCATCTGGTCTTCCATGTGTCTATGCTCCGGGAGTGTCATGCTGATAGGTCGCATGTGTTAGACTACAGCACGGTTCAGCTAGATGATAGCTTGGGTTATGAAGAGGAGCCAGTTGCCATTGTTGACAGGCAAGTTCGCCAGTTAAGGTCCAAGAAGATTTCTACGGTAAAGGTTCAGTGGAGGGGTCAACCAGTCGAGGAGGCGACTTGGGAGACCGAGGAGGACATGCGGAGCAGATATCCACACTTATTCGGCACTCCAGGTACGATTCTAGACCCGTTCGAGGACGAATATTTGTTTAAGAGGTGGAGAATATAACGACCTGATGGGTTGTGTTGCTTTCTAAATCCCTGTTGCCCTATTTAAGACTCCCCGTATGTGCTTTTACTGTTTTATGACTTGTGGGGAGCGGTTAGTTTGGGCTTGGAAGGGTCGGGTTGAAATCCGAACACTTAGTTCCTTAATATTGGCTTAAAAGGGTGAAGTTTGACTTGAATCAACATTTGTAGTAAACGACCTCGGAACTGGGATCTGACGGTCCAATAGATTCGTATGATGATTTTGTACTTGGGCGTATGTTTAGATCGGGTTTCGAACGACCTAGGATTGTTTCGGCACTTAATATTGAAAGTTGGCGCATTGGAGATTTTTAAATTCTTTAAATTTGGTTTGTAGTAGGTTTTGGTGCTATCGAGGTATGTTTGGGATTCCGAGTCGGGGAATAGTTCTGCATGGTGATTTAAGACTTGCACGCAAAATTTGGTGCCATTCCGAGTAGTCTAAGTATGATTCGGCGCATTCGGAGCAAGTTAAAAACTTGAAGTCATAATTTGGTTCAATTTGGTTTTGGGGTGCGATTCTTAGTTTTGATGTTATTTTACGAGTTTCGAGAGTTCGAGCAGGTCTGTACTATGTTTATGGACTTCTTGGTATAGTTGGACGGGGTCTCGGGGGCTCGGGTGTGTCTCGGACCGCCCGGAGCTAAGTCCAAAACTGCTGGTTCTGGTTTCCTTCTTCGCGAACGCGGAAGGACCCTCGCATTCGCGATGAAGGATTTGGGGACTAGAAGCTTTTGCTCTTCTTGTTCGCGAAGATAGGGTCGCGTTCGCGGAGGCTTGGAACCATTAGCCTTCGCATTCGCGGTTGACGCATCGCGTTCGCATAGAAGGCCTGGGCCTGGGCTTGGGCAACTCCGTTGCCCTTTGCGTTCGCGAATGGAGTCACGTGTTCACGATGAGTGGGCAGCTCAGTGCATCGCATTCACGAGTGGCTTCCCGCGTTCGCGAAGAAGACCTGTTCTGGGCTCGTGAGCTTTGCTTTCGCGATCACGAGGGCTTGTCTGCGATCGCGAAGAAGGCAGACCTGGGCAGTAACTTAATAAAAATCAGGATTTTGGCCATTTTATCCACTTTTTCTCATTTATTGGCCGATTTTGGAGCTTTTTAAAGAGGGATTGTCACCTAGCATCTTAAGGTAAGTGTATTCTACACAATGTGAGTTTAACACCTAGATTATGGGTAGATCTTAGCATGAAAATTGTAGAAATTTTAACATTTTTGTTGAAAAACCTAGATTTTGATAAAAATGGATTTAACCACGAAAAAAATAATTATGGAATTGGGTGAAAATTCTATATTTGAGTTCGTGAGTTTATGGGTAGCAATTATCTTTGAAACTTTCCGGAATTCGGGCACGTGGGCCCGGGGGTCAATTTTAGAAATCTTCCAATTTGGGTTGGGTAATTACTCTAATAGTTAAATTATTAACTTTTGAGCGTATATTGATAAATTTATATAATATTTGGCTAGCTTCGGATTGTTCGGAACCAAGTTGGATCCTTAGAGTGAATTTGTGGCCGGAAAGTGAGCTTCGAGACGAGGTAAGTCTCTTGCCTAACCTTGTAAGAGCGAATTTACCCCATAGGTGTACAAAATTATTATTTGCTTCTAATTGTAGGGGCTACGCACGGACGAGGTGACGAGAGTCCGTGCGTCTAATTTTGCTTAAGTCCGGGTAGCTTTAGGACCCAAACCATGAAATACTTAATATTGTTTGCACTCTACTTGTTAATTTAAGTGCCTAAATTATATTGAAATTTTATAGAGGATTCGTAAAGGCCAAATTTTACTTACTTTGAGTTTTGGCGGGTTACTTGACTGTTAATAGAAATTGTGCTTCCGTGTGTATTAGTCCTATAATATCTTTTAAATCAGATGTTCATAGAGAATTCCTTCTTCTTGTGGAGCGGGCCGAACGCCTCGGCAGTATAATAGATGCATCTATGGTCCGTGTTGCGCGACCTTCGGCAGTGTACACATTATTCTGGATCTGGCCGTACGGCCTCGATATAAATCGTGCGTGTAAATGCTTTTGAGCCCAAATACACTTGATATTATTTTATGAATTGAGGGGTTATAAGTTATTTATTGGCCTGAAATTTATTTGGAGTTAGTATGTGTTAGTTGAAGATTCTTTTTGGAATTTACTATCAGCTAAAGTATCATTAAATCCTTGTTTGCTATTGTGTTATTATTATTATTGCTCACATATTCCATACTTATTTGGTATTCCTTTATTTTATTGTTGGCCCATAGTAAATGTCGATGTCGATCCCTCATCACTACTTCTTCAAGGTTAGATTGGATACTTACAGGGTACATGTTGTTTATGTCTCACGCTACACTTCTGCACTAATCGTGCAGGAACTGAGGCAGGTGCATCTGGCAGTCATCCCGGCGTGCACTCTCGTTACCCCGAGGCTTAGTGGTGAGCTGCTTTCAGAGTCCGCCCTGCAGCACCCGGAGTCTCTCTTTTGCATTTATTTTCTGTCTACTTTATTTCAAACGGTAGCTTAATATTTTGTATATTTTACTAGTTGCTCATTCACTTGTGGTACCAGATCTTGGAACACATATTAGTAGACTTTATGAGCATTTATTTCACTGCTTTTGCTCTCTCCTTAACTTTGCTTTGCTTTATTAAGTCTTCTACTCATTATTTTCTTAATAAATAAAATAACCACTTAGAAATTTATTAAAAAGAACAATTGCATGGTTAGTTCACCGTTGGGTTGTCATCACAGCCTAAAGAAGATATTGGGACGTGACATAATCACTGAGCAATTAAGAATAATATATCGTCGGTTTGCATTAATAAACAAGACATTATGTTACTTAATTCAATTAAAATAATAGAAAAAATATTATACTAAGAAAATAAATGGAATCTTCATGCTATTATGGAGAAAAATGTGCTCCTTTCCGTTATAAAGTAATGTTGACCTTTATTTTACTTGTCATTAAATAAGTTCTTCAAATGAAATTTATTTTTGTCCTTACATTTCAAATTAGTACGACATTAAAAAAGGAGGGTGAAAATACCAACTATTTGATAAGAGAATATTTAAGTCAAAGCATATTTTAATATTTAGTCTAGAATTACTGCTTAAATCTTTGGTGTTAGAAGTAATAATTTAAAGGAAAGAATTTTTATAACTAAAATCTTGCTCGATTTTGAATACTTATATATAGAAGTTTGAACATAGTTTGAATAAGGAAATATTCAATATACCAAATTTTAATTCATGTCAAAGTACTAAAAATTAGAAAAATAATTAAATGACTAATTTTAAATATTAGAAAATTAATTAAATGAATATTCCTAATAATAGAATAATAATTAAAAGACTATTTTGTCTAGTGTGAACTCTAATTTTAAAGGGTAAAAAAGACGAATGACATTTCGTTAAAGGCCTTCGTGCTTTTAATATACTAGTCTTAGAGTACGCGCTTTGCGCGTGTAAAACACATAAATATTTATATTACAAGTTGTATTTGAGTTATAAAATAAAAATTAAAAATAATAGAAGTTTTTAAAAATTATTATTGTTGATCATATGTAGCTAACTCAATAAAGGAAGAAACTTCCCATAAAAGCATTCAATTCGTCTAAATATATATTATTAAACTAAAATTTATTCTAATTTTATTTATTTTAGTATAAATATAGAATCTTTTAGGATTTGTTATATAATCAATCTTCGTTTTCAATCTTATATACAAATTTTCATCCGCTTTTGTTATTCTTATTTAAGTTATGATGATTATTCACTTTTTGGCCAAATTTTGCATAGTACATCCCTTTATGCGTGCAATCCATTTATGTATTCTTTAGAGTTTGCATTTTTAACTATTCTGAATCTTAATATCATATTACCATTTCTTTCATCGTAGTATTATTCTTTTATAAATAAACTATATATCCTAAGAGTTGTTTTAAAAATGATTTTACTTGTAAGGTGAAACTAAAAAATAATTGAATTGAATGTTTTGCTAATTAGTTAATTCTGGTGCTTAATGTTTGTTTTCAATATTAATATTTTTGGTTAATTTAAATTCTTAATATTAGTACATCCCAAATTTAAAATATTTAACTGTAACTATAATTTTAGTAAAAAAATTCAATAAAACAAAATTCTTAATGTGGTCTTAAAATTCAATCATCTTAGCATAGGTGATGCCAATTAATGATGTACAACATAAAACAATATCACGTTAGAAAAAAATAATTGATTTCGGATAAATAAAAGCATTAAAAATTATGACACTACTTGTATAGTAGATCAAATATATAATTGGGTAAAATAAGTGAATATTACAACTTTAATTTTTTAATATAATATGGATGGATAATATTTTTTTCATTTAAAAAAGAACATTTATGTTACAGAGTTCAAATGGGGAAATGATTTATATAGAGTAAAATAATTTGAATTTGTTCTATGTTGTTGCTTAATTGTGCTTTGAGGTTATTAAACAAACTACTATTTCAAGGGTTTTAGAGTAAAAAGGTGAATTTATATGTTAACAAGTAGTTATTATAGGAAACAACTGAAATCTCTCTATTTTATTATATATATAGCAACCTCCACAAATTCCTAGCTAAATATTAGGATTTTTTTTTACCTAGTTTAATGAGGAAAATATTTAGTAATCAAAATTCTAATTACACTTATAGTCCTAAATATTAGGAAAGTAGCTTAAATTATAATTCGTTCAATGTAAAATCTATTCTTAAAGGGTAAAAAAAGTGAACTACATTTCGCTAATGGGTTTCGTGCTTTTAATATATACTAGTTTTAGTGTACGCGCGTTGCGCGTGTATCATTTTCAATGAGTGAGTTTGTTTAAAAAATTACATTTTAAAAGCTTTTCTTTATCTTTGTTTTAGCTATTTTAAAAGTTCATTTTTTATTTTTCTTTATTTTAAAGTTAATTCTAGAAGACACAGACGCAGTTAGCTAACTAACATAAGATGGGTTTTTTCTTTCTCGCAAGCAAAATGCAAGTTGTTTTATTTTTTAATCAATAAGAAATACAATATGGTATTATCCCTGTTATATTAAAAAAAATTACATTAAAAAAGTAGAATACACCAACTACATTTTAAACCATAAATATGAAGTAACTAATTTCAAAGTCTTAAGTATTAGAAAAATTATCAAATTATAATTGTATATGTTAAATTAATGTTTAAAAGTAGAAAAAATCTATCAATCGAATGATGATAATAGTAGTAGTAGTAATAATAATAATAATAATAATAATAATAATAATAATAATAATTAAAAAAAATTGTAGGTACTTGGAAGAAAATAATAAATATATTGACAAACAAAAATCACGTTAGCATGTGAGCCGTAATTGGTCTGGCTATTGGACAATGGGCCACCTGGCTTGTATATTTTATGTCATTACGTTTATCTGAAATAGTAAAACATCTGGATTCCCTAAAATCTGAATTACAGATCTAAATAACCTATTTGTTCAAAAAGTTAATATAACCGATAGAACAAAAACTTATAATTATTTTAAATTTCTTATATAAAAAATATGTAGAATTTATTACTATTAATCTCTATGTATAAATTTTAATATCTTATCTTTATTTCACTTATATAATTGAATTTGTGCTTAAAAAAAATATAATTATTATATTTTTATTGTAATTATAAATTATAACTCAAAATGTAGCCCGTGATTTGTAAATTTATAGATATTATTTTTACTCATAATTATTTATAGATATTTGTAGAACATATATTTTGCAAACTTGGTGGCAGGTAAAAATATAGGTTTTGGTTTACTATGCGTTTGCTAAACTTCAATATTTTTAGACATAAAATTAGAACTTAGTCTCTTTTGCTTCGGTTATCTTACTACATATTGTTGTTAGTGCAACTTGTTAATACCTTTTTTATGGCTTTTTCTTTATTGTATTTCTTTTATTATGTTGTAATTATGTTTTTCCTGAGCCAAGGGTCGATTGGAAACAGCCTCTCTACCTCCATAAGGTAGGAGTAAGGTATGTGTACACACTCTCCTCCTCACACTTATGGGATTAAACAGAATTTATTGTTGTTGTTGATAAAGTTCAAACTTAATTTTTATTAATAAATTTCAAATAAACGTGTAAACTTTAAGTTGTAAAGGGAAAATTTTTAGCCTTTAATTATTTTTTAAGTTGTTTGTTGTAAGTTGGATTTTAAATACTCTTTGATATATTCCCACTAAAAGTGTACTGCAGCGTATTTTATATTATCACTTTAGAATAAAAATTCCTAACCTTAAAAAGAGTTGTAGGTGCACGAGACTTTATTTTGTAACTTTCTATTTGTTCTCTTTCAATTGACTTTTTTTTTCTTTCTAAAATTGTAAAGAATTAATTGGTTATAATTTTATACAGCCTAAATCTAAAAAGAGTTCTAAGTACACGAACTTTCCTACTTTAATTTCTTTGGCGTTATTCTTCTTTTACATATATGTTGTCTTACCTAATTTAATATAGGAAGGATCCAATACAACAAATTTAGTTGATTTTGGTATTCTAAATATTAGAAAAATAATTAAATATTATTTTTAAATTTTGTGAAGTAATTAAATGACTATTTTGTCTGATGTAAAATATATTTTTAAAGGATAAAAAGGGCGAACGATATTTCGCTAAGGGTTTTTGTGCTTTTAATATAGTATAAATATAAATATAAATATAAATATAAATATAGATAAGATAAGATAAGATAAGATAGATCATTTTAACAATGACATGGTTGTCTCCGACGTCCTATATTTTGTTCACTATGTCGGTTTTGTGTGCGCTCAGTTCCAAGACGACCATTTTCTGAATAACTAGGAAGGCTTCAACATGTTGGAAAACCTCAAGTTAATTCTGGCTTTGCTGGTAGCACCTAAAGATTCGCCTTTATACATTGGGACATCGTTTCCTTTGCTGATAGAATATTTACTGATTAGGAATACGTTATGTAAAAATGAGATTATAACACAATTATATTGTGATAATATTCACACACACACAAAATTGTTAAGATTTCAAAAGGAGTCGTCATTGGTGACATTTCGCGCACGTTAAACAAACCACAGGATACAGTACTAACTGCTCAGCAAACAATACGCCTCAAGCTAGAAGCCACCTTTATTTAGCCTTCGTTTTAAAAGGTGAGAGCACAAGGCGAGACATTTTACCTTATACGAGTGAGGTGTAAGCCTCGAGGCGCTGCGCATAAGCCCCATCAATTTTAATTTTTGAAATTTTATAAATTAATGTAATAAAAATAAATATTAAGACAAGGTTAAAATACATAAAATTTATAAAAGTTTCAAAAAATATAAAATAAGTGGAATTTGTATATAATTACTTCATCTTAAAATACAAATTTAAAATCAGCAATTAACTAAAAAAACTAATCAAAACTGCTTCGCCAAAAAACCAAATTAGATTTTAGAAAAAAATTGAGTAGAAATTTATAAACAACTTGATATTAAAGAGCAAAATAACTTGAAAAGAAATAATAGGAAAGAAGGAAGATATATTAGGAAGCGTTGAACCGACAAATCATGAAGGATGATGCGCTTTTGCTTTGTAGTTTGCAAATTGATTATTTTTTTCCTTTACCCCGAAGAAAACAAAGAGAGAATAAAATTAGGGTTAAGAGTAAAATATATTTTAACTTTTAAGTTTTTTAACTTTTAGAATGCAATAACAAGTTAATTTTTGTATTTTTTGGTATTAAATTAGGGTCTTGTTTAGCAATTTTCATTCTAATTTGGAACCAACGCCTAAGCATAGGCGCAGAACAATGGGGCTTATGCCTCACAATACTTTCTCCTTCTCGGATTGCCCCAGTGAGTTTTTACTACGCCCTATCCCTCTTTGAGGCTTGCTCCGGGACTCACCCCGAAAACGCCTTTTAAAAACATTGGCTCCAAGCAGTAATATTAAGCACCGTAATCAGAATGACGAAATAATTGCACAATAAATGTTTCAGTTGGATGAAACATGCAGGAAGAAATCTCCCAAGGGTGGATGCTTAATCACCGTCACCATTCATGTTTTTCCTTCTCCCAAAATATTAGTTCGGAGAGGACTAGATTGGAAATTTCCTTTTACCTGGACTTTTTCATATTAACAGCATTAGCATTAGTATTGAATAGATTCATACACACAAAGGGAGTAAAATGTATGAAAAACTCATTACAGGACACTTTACAGTTTACTGAAACTTTCATGTTAGAAGATAGCCAAAACCAAAACTAAATCTGTTGATTGAGTGTACTTGCAGCAATGAATGCTTCACATCATATATCAGAGTCAAATCGAATTCAACTATAACTATATTAAGTTTGATTATGTCACAGCATCAATCAAGAAAGTTTCAGCTTTTTTGAAATCCCAATGTTTAGTGCAAGTAACTAGAGAGATCTCAATATCATTCTAAAAGCGTGACACTTTAAATGCCCACTCCCCTTTTACTGGATCATAAGAAACAAATTCTGCGCCATCCACTCCTGCTTTCTTAATAAGCATATCTGTGTACTTGTTAACCATTGGTCCAACTGTGTACTCCTTCCCGGTCGATTTGTTGATGCATCTGACATTAAGGAGAGTTATCTCAGCTGGCTTGTTGAGGCCTTGTCCAACTGGAGGTTTCTTGGTCTCGTCCATATAGATGATCACTTCACGACAGTTAAAATGGATGGCAGAATCAAGATCAAGCTTCCGGACATCTGTTTCTCCCAAAAACTTGATCCTTCCATAGCCATGTCTTCCTACCACAAAATCCGTCACGTGGCTACAAAAACCAGTGTCTTCCTTCTCCTTTGATATTAATTCCTGGATAGGAGGAACTGTGTAGAAATCAGAACTTTGGAGCTTGGGCATTATGGCATCAACATCCTTATCATCATGCTTGCTATCTGTCGCTTCTTCAGCAGCACTTTCGACTGAAACTATGAAACAAGGTTTCAGCTTTCCAGAATTATCATAATGCCTCTCTTCAGGCACTAAGTTTGGCTTGCCACAACTGTCATTAACTTTGACTCTGATGCAATATTAAACTAAGAATACAAGAAAATAATATAAAAGCAAGACACTCAATGATCTACCAAGACTATAAGTAGGAACTAGTCTACTTACCTTCTTGATGAAGCCAAGGAAAACCTATACTATGCAAACAACCCTCAAGACAACTAAGGACTTGCACATTGCTTGATCAATGGGAGGAACAAGTTCAATGTTGATTCGCACCAAGTATTGGACAAGTTCACACAATTGGTTTTGGAGAGCACAAAGCTGCCGATTTTATTCTTAATAATAATAGTAAGGTGCTGAAAATAATGTAGTCTTGAGGCTTATATATGATGAGCCCTTAGCCTAAACCAACTAGGAAAGGAATAACTAGCAAAATGCCAATAATTTGGCTAAATGTCAAGTGACCGCGCAGGGCCAAATAAGTGTCGTTTTCTTACTCAAGACTAACTATGCAAAATAACTAATAAGAGCCAGTTGAGGCGTTTATTGAGTTCTCAGCCTCAACTAGTGCACGGTCCTCCATCTCCAAGGTTAATCAACGCCTTTCTTGTCTTGTCCAACATGCTGCCCGCTTCTTCCATCATTGCGCAATCATGACTTTTCATCACCATTAAGTGGATATCATGAAGCTCCTTAGCTTGACTCCTCATAAATGGTCTCGAAGGCACGAACGTAGCTTGATCAGGCTGGCCTGCATTATCCTCCCCTTCTTGAGAAGATTTCGGCCGCGAAATCGAGCCATCATCATCCCTCAAAGCGGCACTACCTACAACACAAGGAATTAAGTCAGAAACGTTAGAATGTTTTAGAAACACTATACTTACCAGGCATGTCTATAATATAGGCGTAGTTATTGATATTTTGCAGCACTTGGAATGGACCATCTCCTCGCGCGGCTAGCTTCCCCTTCCTTTGGTTCAGGAACCTCTCCTTTCGGAAGTGCACCCAAACCCAATCACCTTTCTTCAAGTCCAGCTTTTTCCTCCCTTTATTCTTCTTGGTCGCCACTTTCTCATAAGCTTCCTCCAAGTTCTTCCTCACCTTAGCATGCAACTTGAGCAACGTGGCTGCCCGGTTTTCACCATCAGTACTAATAGCTGCATCTCTCGGCAAAGGATTAAGATCAAGTGGAATCAAGAGATTAAAGCCATAAACACATTCGAGTGGAGTTATGCTATTCATTCTATGTACAGTTCTATTATAAGCAAACTCCATAATAGGCAATCTATCAACCCACGTCCCCACCTTCCCTTTGGTCATAGATCGAAGAAGAGCTCCCAAGGTTCGATTAACAACCTCAGTCTGACCGTTAGTCTGTGGATGATGAGACGTAGAAAATAACAGTTTAGTGCCAAGAGCACCCCACAAGCACTTCCAAAAGTGACTCAAAAATTTTCCGTCTCTATCACTAATAATAGTACGAGGCACACCATGCAACTTTAACACATAAGCAATAAACAAGGAAGCAACATGTTGTGCATCATCACATTTTTTACAAGGAATGAAATGAGCCATCTTAGAGAACCTATCAACAACCACATAAATACTATCATGACCACCCTAGAACGAGGCAGCCCCATCACGAAATCCATAGAAACATCTACCCAAGGACTAGTAGGGACGGGTAAGGGAGTGTACAAACCATGATTACTAGACCTAGACTTAGCCCGTTTACAGTCTAAACAAGCTCCACAAACACGCTCAACATCACGCCTCATCTTAGGCCAATGAAACTGCTCCCCTAATATAGCCAAGGTCTTATCTCCCCCAAAGTGACCCATCAAGCCCCCACAATGTGCCTCACGCACCAACAACTCGCGCCATGAAGACTCGGGTATACAACCTCTCCCTTTCTTAAAAAGGTACCCATCATGCCATTGATATTTCTCTACTCGCTGCCCACTATCTATGGCGTCACACATACTCTTAAGCTTAGGGTCATGCATATACAATGACTTAATACTCTCAAAACCCATCAGCCTAGATGCTAATGTGGTAGCCAAAGCAAACTTCCTAGAAAGCGCATCAGCCACTACATTCCCTTTTCCTTCTTGTAATGAATTACGTAAGGGAAACTCTCAATGAACTCAACCCACTTGGCATGCCTTTTGTTCAGCTTCTCTTGGACCCTAAGATGTTTGAGTGACTCATGATCACTCCTAATTACGAACTCTTTAGGCCATAGATAGTGCTGCTAATGAGCTAGAGCTCTCACGAGGGCATACAACTCCTTGTCATACGTAGAGTAATTCAAGGCAGCCCCCTTCAACTTCTCACTGAAATAGGCAATAAGCTTCCCATCTTGCATGAGAACACCTCCAATTCCCACCCCTGAGGCGTCACACTCAAACGCCTTACTAAAATCAGTCAATCATAGTAATGGGACAGAACTAACCCTATGTTTCAGCTCTTGGAAACCCTTCTCTTGAGGCTCTCCCCCACACAAAGGTTTGGTCTTCCTTCACCAACTCAGTGAGTGGTGTTGCTACGGTGCTAAAGTCCCTAACAAAACGTCTGTAGAAACTATCTAGACTATGGAAACTCCTAACATGCGAAACAGTAGTAGGAGTAGGCTAATCTCTAATAGCCTCAACCTTAGATTCATCTACCTCAACACCATTAGCACTTACTAAAAAACCCAGAAAAACAACTCTCTCCACACAAAAGGCACACTTTTTATAATTAACATAGAGCTTTTCAGCCCTTAATACATCAAGTACTTGCCTTAAGTGATCAACATGGTCATTTAAACTTCGGTTATAAATCAAAATATCATCAAAATAGACGACCACAAACTTATTAATGAACGGCTTAAGTACATGGTTCATTAGTCGCATAAACGTGCTAGGTGCATTGGAGAGACCAAAAGGCATCACCAACCATTCGTACAGACCAAACATGGTCTTGAACGCAGTCTTCCACTCATCACTCGGTTTCATACGGATTTGGTGGTAACCGGACCTAAGATCAATTTTAAAAAACACACTTGAACCACTTAACTCATCTAGCAAGTCATCTAATCTAGGGATGGGATGACGATACTTTACCGTTATTTTGTTGACTGCACGGCAATCAATACACATTCTCCATGTGCCGTCTTTCTTTGGAACCAAGATCGCGGGCACAGCACACGGGCTCAAACTCTCACGAACCAGCCCCTTGGCTAACAGCTCGTCCACTTGCCGTTGCAACTCCTTGGTATCTTGGGGGTTGCTTCGGTAGGCTGGTTTGTTAGGGATTTGTGACCCCGGAACAAAGTCAATTTGGTGTTCTATCCCCCTCAATGGAGGCAGTCCACTCGGCATCTCCTCGGGAAACATGTCCACATATTCCTGCAAAACATCATCAACAATACTAGGCAAGGGGTGAATGTTAGTAGAAACTTCATCATTAGAACTTAAGTAAAATCCCTTATGAACTAGGCAAATTAAAAGTTTAGAACTATCATTACCTCGTAAATACTCACCTGGTTGCATCATGGCACAAACATTACCTGGCAGGGCTGATGTGTTGGCAGTGTCTACGGCCTGAAATTTAGTCCCCATAGGAGACTTAGCTTTAGCCGCCTCTTTCAGCTCTTGCATACGCATGTAATCATCACTAACTTGTTTAGGTGTCAAGGGCTTGAGTGTATAACTCTTGCCCTCTAGCTTGACCGTATAAGTATTGGCCTTGCCATCATGAACGATACACCTATCAAATTGCCAAGGCCTGCCCAACAATAAATGGCAAGCCTGCATAGGCACTACATCACACATGAGCTCATCTTGATAAGTTCCCACCTTAAACTTAATAACCACTTGCTTTACTACCTTCAACTCACCACACTCACTCAACCACTGCAACCTATAGGGATGGGGATGTTTTAACGTGGGTAGGTTAAGTTGAGTCACCAGCGTTTGACTCACTACATTAGTGCAACTACCGAAATCAATTATCATCGAGCATACCTTTCCCTTCACCCTACATCTAGCATGAAACAAGTTCTCATGTTGCACATCTCCTTCCTCCTTTACACTCATGGTACTCAAGTTCCTACGCACCATTAAGAACATATTCGCTACCTCATCTTCCACTACCTCTTCGTTACACTCAACCAAATCAGCCCCCTCATCTCCCCCAATATCCTCATCACTCTCTACCTCACAAACAGTACCATCATCAAGAATAAGCACGGTCTTTTGCGTAGGACAGTCCTTAGCGAAATGCCCATAACATTTACATTTATGACATTGAAAGGAAGATACACTAGGAGAATTAAGTTGAGTTTTAGAGTTGCCTCCGGACCCCTTAGGATCATTTTTAGGCGTGACCTTTTCGGCTAGCCCTTTCACCTCGCGGCTCACACTTGCTCCAACGGTGCTCGGCGTTCTCCACTCCTTGTTTCGACGCATGGAAGTAGAATCAGAACTTCCTCAATAGCGAGCTGCTTTGTCTTCTCTAATCATCTTTCCAGCTTCAATGGCAGCTAGGAGTACATCATGAAGAGCAACAAATGAGTGTAGCCTCAACTGATTGGATATGTCACGATTCAACCCATTCTTGAACCGTATAATAGCCTCATCCTCTTCTTCGTCTTCCATGTCAAGTGATAGGCGAATTTTCTCAAAGTCATCATAATATTTTTCCACGGATTTCAGCCCTTGCTTCAAGTCATATAACCTCCGGAGTTGCTCTTGTGTGTGTTTTGGGTTGACATACTTATGAGTCATTAGTTGCTTCAATGCTCTCCATGTTATGCGTGCGGGTTGATTATGTCTAGCTCTCGATCTTTTCTCGGCCTCCCACCAAGTAGAAGATAGGACTCAAAGGCAGCGATGACATATGTAGCCTTCTTTTCCTCGGTCATATCATTGATTTCAAATATCCTCTCAACTTGACGTTTCCACTGTAGAAACCGGTTAGGATCACTAGTTCCCTTGAATGCAGGGATAGTAACCTTGACCAAGCCATTATCACGGCCACCACGGGCTGGTTGAAAGCCCTCATAATTTTCAGCATGTTCATTGAACTCAGGCTCTAAATTCCTTCCACCAAAACGTCCAAGCCTCCCTCTAGGACCACGGTCAAAACCATGTCTTCCCACATGGTCACGGCCCCCATATGGTTGTCTCACCCCTCGCTGCCCTAGATCGTCATCATCAAACTCCTCAAACTCGGGTTGATCATCCTCACGAGCTGCCCTTACTTCCCCGACGGGCGCTACATTTCTCCGGGCTAGCATTAATGGTGGTATAATAACCTGGGGAATTCCCAAGGTTCTTACATTATGAGCACCTCTGTCCCTCAACTCTTGTTGACAAGCCATCTCCGCAAATTGTTCAGGTCATACGATGGAACCATCACTAGTTCCTTCCCCGATATTTTTTTGAGTACTAGCGGATTTTTTAAAGTTCTCCATTCGGGTGCTAATTGCCCTTACTTCAGCCAAGAGCTCGGCTAAAGTGATGTCGGCCACAACCTTGTCTCCTTCAGTAGTCATGTACCTGCAAAAGAAACAAGACTAGAGAATGCATTAAGGTTAGTAAAATACCTCACTTAATCCCTCACTTTTGAATGACACTCGGGTTCACTCAATATTTTAGGTAAGATCTCTCAAACTTGTCCTCAAAATGGCTTCTTCTAATTGATCAAGTTCCTCAACGACCTTTCAAGCTCACAAGTTTACTAGTTCTCTTCAGGGTGAGTGAATTTATGCGATCCTATAGGCGGTCAGCTTTTAAAGTGAGCACAAGAAGCCAAGAATTAACTACGAAAGTAAAAATTCTGAGTTTTAGCATGAAATCCTACAAGCTCAAAAATTAATAATTAGCTTAAGTAGAAAAATTACCTAAGAATTACTAATTAGACGTAGTGCAATCAAAGAAATAAGGAAATTCTAGAGAAATATTTTGAATTTAAACCCTTGGTAGGCGCCACTAGCTTTTTCTTCTAGAATGGGATAAGTATTTTCCTTTTTCTCCTTGCTTTCCCTCTCTAATTTGGAGAATTTTTCCCTATCCTTTCACACTTGAGGGCCGAATTCCCTCTCCCTTTTCCCTTAGGATCAGCCGCCCCTCTCTACTCCTAAACCCAAAGGAAAAACAATTCCTTTTTTTGGAATAAAATGGGTAAACTTCTCCTTTTTGGAATGGGAGTTGTTTCCCTCTTAAACTAGGCTTAGGGTTTCTTATCCTTCTCCTTCTCCTAGCCGCCTATCCCAAGCTCTTACACCCTCAAAAATTTCAGCAATTCAACTCCAAGATTAAACGTGTAGATGCTTATGAATTCAAGGTTCAAACAGTTCACTATATGAATTAATTCAAGAACAACAAGTTGATGTCCAAAAACTACAAGAATTCAATGCAAAACACGTCAAGAACGGCCTAATACACGTCCAGTATGTCAAGGTGATGCTGCCCTATTTGTTCTTTAACAATTCAAGTTCTTTCTTCCAAGAACTATCAAGATTTCAACCAAGAACAATGGACAAATCATCTAACAATTCAATTCACATTTGTTTCTCTTCTTTTCACGTTTTTTTTTTTATATCAAAACGAAATTCAAGAACACTATCTAAAAACCTAAAACTAAGGCACGAAGAACAAGATTGGGGTTGTAAAAACAAATCTTTTCCAGGCTTTGATACCAACTGATGTAATATTAAACTAAGAATGCAAGACAACAAGATAAAAATAAGACACTCAATAATCTACCAAGACTATAAGTAGGAACTACTCTATTTACCTTCTTGATGAAGCCAAGGAGGACCTATACTATACAAACAACCCTCAAGACAACTAAGGACTTGCAAATTGCTTGATCAATGAGAGGAACAAGTTCAATGTTGATTCACACCAAGTATTGAACAAGTTCACACAATGGGTTTTGGAGAGCACAAAGCTGCCGATTTTTATTCTTAATAATAATGGTAAGGTGCTGAAAATAATGTAGTCTTGAGGCTTATATAGGATGAGCCCTTAGCCTAAAACAACTAGGAAAGGAGTAACTAGCAAAAAGGCCAATAATTTGGTTAAATGTCAAGTGACCACGCAGGGCCAAATAAGTGCCATTGTCTTAGTCAAGACTAACTACACAAAATAACTAATAAAAGCTAGTTGAGGCGTTCATTGAGTTATCGGCCTCAACTAGTACACGGCCCTCCTTCTTCAAGGCTAATCAACGCCTTTCTTGTCTTATCCAACATGCTGCCCGCTTTTTCCATCATTGCGCAATCATGGCTCTTCATCACCATTAAGTGGATATCATGAAGCTCCTTATCTTGACTTCTTGTAAATTGTCTCGAAGGCACGAATGTAGCTTGATGTGGCTGGCCTGCATCAAAAAGACCGAATGAAAAAGGAGTAAAGGTAGAACTATAAGCATTTTGGGATCATAGGAAAAGCTCTAACACTCTGGCCAACATGGTAGTATAACAAGAACTCTCTAGCCTTGTCCTTGAGATGGCATAATATAGTGAATATAACAGCTAAATCTTCTACCACAGTGATCTTTTGTAATGGGGGTGTCCGAACCAGCCTCGGTTAATCCTCTGGGTGTTTATTACCTCCCAACCAGCAATGCCTATACAAATGAAAATAAATCACCTAATACTTTTTTTTGACTCTGGTTGGATTTTAAACCTTGGTCTCCCAATGGTCCATTCTAAATTCATTGACCATTATCTGCTTTAACACAAAATCTACAATTCTGCTGCAACACACCTAACAAACTAAAAGCCCAAGCAGAAACAATAATTTGCTTTAATTCATCCAAGAATCTGTTCTTTGAACAAATCAACCAGGCGAAACAACACGAAAAGGAAAGAAAAATAAATGAAGTTATTAATCAGCTAGCACGAAAATGGTAAAGAAGTGGAATCAAGCAACTAGTCATGAAATTACTGCTTACCAATTGGCTATGAAGTGACTCACAAGTCTGAGTCTTTTTCCCCCTCCGCTACAAATTCCCTCAATGTCTAAGCAGCAACCAATTACAGATGCAGCAACGTGACGCCTCTTATTTACTGCTACAACTACACCAAGCTCATAACTCCCTGATTAGAGAAAATGTGGAAAAGATTTAATTTAACCAACTAGAAAGTTCTCAGTCTTAACTCTTAAGCACAACTCTCTGCTTTTCTTTCTCTGTGGTATTTTACCAAACTGAGAGTCATGTATGAAAATAGCACCACCGTTAGGAATACAGAGATATTCCTCACAGGAAATTAGCAAATGAGCATAAGCTTACAGTATTGGCTAGACTTAGAAAGTCAGGGTTTCATCCCCAAGGCAGCGTTTGGGCCGCTGTGCATTTAAGGCTAAAAAAGAAAGAGAACAACTTGCAGTACTTGGTAGATAGAGGTTGCCCCAAATTAACACGAAATAATTGGGTGGCTTAACCAATTTTTTGCACCTTTATCTTTTCAAATATATTATTCCCTCCATTTCACGATAAGACCTTTTTGCCTTTTTATTTTGATCCAAATTAAAAAAATTTATATAATCAAGAATAGGTTAACTTTAATATTTTTTAGATTTGTCATGGTGTATGTTTTTTTAGATATACACCATGCCTTTTTGCCATGATGTATGTTATTTGCTGATGACATAGTTTTAATTGACGAGATGAGAGGTGGTGTTAACGAGAGGCTAGAGGTTGGGAGGTAGACCCTAGAGTCTAAGGGTTTCAAGTTGAGCAGGACCAAGACGGAATACTTGGAGTGCAAGTTCAGCAACGGTACCCAAGAAGGGGATATGGAGGTGAGGCTTGATACGCAAGTCATCCCCAAGAGAAGTAGTTTCAAGTATCTTGGATTTATAATACAAGACAATAGGAAGATTGATGAAGATGTCACACATCGTATTGGAGCAGGATGGATGAAGTGGAGGCTCGCTTCCAGTGTCTTGTGTGATAAGAATGTGCCGATGAGACTTAAAGGTAAGTTCTACAAAGTTATAGTTAGACCGACTATGTTGTATGGAGTAGAGTGTTGGCCGGTCATGAACTCTCATACCTAGAAGTTAAAAGTAGCTGAGATGACGATGTTGAGGTGGATGTGTGGGCGTACCCTGTTAGATAAGATTAGGATTGAAGTTATTTGGGAAAAGGTGGAAGAGGCCCCTTTGGAGGATAAGCTGCGGGAGGCGAGGTTGAGATGGTTCAGGCATGTTAAGAGGAGAAGCACAGAAGCCCCAGTTAAGAGGTGCGAGCGGTTAGCCTCGGTGGGTAGTAGGAGGGGTAGAGGTAGGCCTATGAAGTCTTGGAGAGAGTTTATTAGGCGGAACATGGCGCAGCTGGAGCTGACTGAGGATATGGCCCTAGACAGGAGGATGTGGAGGTCAAAGATTAGGATAGAAGGTTTGTAGGTAGTCGAGCGTTGTCTTACTCAGTTCGCTAGCATTAGAGTTAGTATGATATCATTTATCCATAGATGGCTATTACTACCTAGAGTTTGACTGCATTCTTGGATTCAAGCTTATTTCATCTTGCTGTTATTTTTACTTGTTGCAATTACCTTTTCTTTTTCAGTCGTTCTCTAGCCGAGGGTGTATCGGAAACAGCCTCTCTGCCCTTCTAAGGGTAGGGGTAAGGCTGCGTACATCTTACCCTTCCCAGACCCCACTTGTGGGAAACTACTAGGTTTTTTGTTGTTGTTGTTATTGTTGTTTTTTTAGATTTGCCCTTATTTGAGTGTCCTTTTACCGGTACCCAATGTGTCAAGTTAACAATATGCAAATTTTAATTAAGGGTAATTTAGTCAAAATACTTATTTTTTCTAGGAGTTACTATTTTATTAAGAAATGTGCCAAATACTAAAAGGTCACTTATTATGGACCGGAGGGAGTAGTACAATAGTCACTAATCTGATTAAATTGACTTGCCACTAACTAATATATGGTGGCCTTGTGGTTGATTGTCCTTTTTGGGCGCCCAAAGGTGAAACCACTCGGATCCTTTCATGTGTTAATCTTTCTTGAGAGAACTTGCTCTGATACAAATTATTATTTTAGGATGCACGTGTTTGCCTTTCTTGAGAGAGCATGCCCTGATATCAACTGTTATTTTAGGATGTACCTAGATACAAGAGGGGAGATGAATTGTATCTTGTCCGATTTTTGCGTGTTAAAGATGTGGTTATTTGACCTAAAATTTTTATATACAAACATAAACTGAAGTGCAAAAGTTAAACAACACAAGGATTTTTACGTGAAAAACCTCCTTGTTCAAGGGAGTAAGAATCATGAACTACCCTCATAAGATTTAGCTTAAAATTTTACTAACTTCAAAGAGCAAAGATAATATAAAATCTAGTACCTTACCCCCTACTAGGATCAATTCAATTGCGACTAAATTTTAGGTTGCAACTCTATAACCAAAGAAATTAACTCTAGTACCTTTAACTCCTTCAAGATTATAAACTCTAGTCTAGAAAGCTAAATAAACTCTTCAAATTTGATAACCCCACAATACACTCCTCAAAAGTAAAATAGGCTACAATTTAAGACCAATTAATCAAGACTCAACAACAACTAAAGAATAAATAGCTTCATCTCCAGGATCAGGTTCTTCAGTTGTGCAGCTTGAATTCTTGGAAGTACCCTTTTGCTATGATTGCTATTGTTCTTGAATGATTCTCTATATTTGCGCTAAGTAGCATTAGCTTCAGTAACAACAACATGATGCTTTATATGGAAGTGAGGTTGGCCAAATCCTTTTTCAATTTTAGCTTCAAAACGTAAATGATTCGGTTACACAAAAACAATCCCTCTAGGATTAGATTTCCTTAATTTTTCAACTCCATATGCCTTTTCTTTTCCATACATTTTTTCCTTTTATACAATTGTAATAATATTAATGTATTCTTATTGACCACAATTTCCTCCAGTTGACGTAATACTTGTAGCTCACGAAGTAAATTATTTAAAGAATTCGACTTGAATAAGATATCAGCTTCCAGCTTTTGATAAGTGTATAGGAACATGATTTTTTCGATATTCTTTGACAAATTTGCAACGCAGTTAGTACAACAAATATCTTCAAAAGATTTGATTCTTCAACAATTGTTTGTTAATCATCAAAATCAATTAAGCTTAGCTCAACATATTTCTTTTGTCCTAATCTTTAACTTAAGAGAATAACTAGTATTTATTGTCAGCGAACACTTTTTTCTGCAGTCGGGGATTTTTTAAGGATACCAAAAATAGGGATGATCCCACCGTTTTTATTTTCTTCCTGTTAGTTTTACGGTATCATTATTTCTTCAACACCAACATTCACTAAAACATTCACATCGTGGAATCGAAGATCTATAAATAGAAATTTCATCAGTAAAAGACGCATGAAGAGACAATAATCTAGAGTTTTGTTGTTTCATTTTCTTTGGTAGGAAATAAACTTTCCTTTCCTGCAGATTTGAAATAGTATGTAATTTCTCCCAAGAAAATAAATGCAAAGTTAATGTCCAGGGCTTTCTCTTTTCCTTTAGAATAAAATCGATGAAGTCCATCTTAAAGTTCAAAATCCACATCATAGTATTTTACTTGGGAATATAGGCACATCACGTTAGGATTTTATCTTAATTCTTTTCATATAATAATTTTACCTTTTCTTGAATGAAGGAAAATAGTTTATCATAGTTGATTTTACTTTTCCTAAAAAGAAAGTGTAGATTTCTATCATTTTTGACTAATCCTCTTCTTGGAGAAGAAATTTTATACTTTTATAAATTGAGAATCACTCCTTCACACTACTAACACAATAGCATCCACAATGTAGTCATTAAAAGGGTCTTGTTTAAGAAAAGAATTTATTCTCTCGATAGTTTTTATATTTTCATATTAGTTTCTCATATATAGGTCAATTGACCAAACCATATAAAGTATATTATGCATTTTTAATATAATTCTCTTTGTCGTCTAATATATCATCGTCAAAATTTGCTTTGCTAATTTTTGTATGACGCTTTATTATTTCGATCCGAATACATAATTCCTGCTATTCTGAATTCTGATGAATGAATGGCTCCTCTAAATATTTTGACATTAATAATGCGAAGGGGATGCGAATATTGAGGAGATTCGCATAGAGAGGAGGGAGGCGAATGTTTCAAAAATTAAAAAGAAAGACAAAAGGAAAATAACCAGATCCCATATTACGTTTTCTAACCCACAAAGAAATTCAACTATATAACATGTAGTAGTTTAAGCTTATAACTTACCTCAATCTTAAGAAAGTATTGGAATGCGCATTAGACCAAATCTCCACAAACTGTATTATTTATCTTGTTAATCATGTTTTTAAATACTCCCTTCGTTTATTTTTACTTGTCAACAATTGACATTACATACTTCTTTAAAAATAATAATTGTATTATGTATTTTATCATATAACCTTTAATAATAATAAATAATCTCAAAAATTAACACGTTGTTCCAAGTATGATTGTTGAAAAATGAGTAATTAATGAAAAGGATTAAACAAAAGAAAAAATATATATTTTTCTTAATTTACTAAAATTGATAAGTAAAAGTAAAGTTTATTTTTAGCATAATGAACAAATAAAACTGAACTAGGGAGTATATAAATACGAATGAGAGCCCAAATTTTGAACCCAAAGTGTAAAACACAATGAAAATTCAAAAGTTCTTAACCAATTTCGATTTCATAGAAGTACATTATCACCAAGATCAATGTGGCTGCAAGCTCAATTCTATATGTCTAAACTTCCATTACGACCGCTCGTTTCAGCAAATTCCTGTTAGATTCGTGACATAATTATAACACAAGCACAATGGTAACAAGCTCAAAATTATCTATACTGTACTAAAAGCACGAAAGCTTTAGCAAATGTCGTTCATCTTTTTTACCCTTTTAAAATAGAGTTCCCACTGGACAATATAATCATTTAATTATTTTCCTAATATTTAGGACTTCAAAATTAGCTAAATATTTTTGATTAATTCATTCCTTATTTAAACTAAGTAGAAAGCCTCAATATATTAGGGCATCATATTCTGATATATTTTTGCTTAATTTGAGCAACATTCTACACGTGCATTATTCATAATTTTTATGCAGTTATTATATACTTTAAATAGGAAAAAAAATAAAATCAGAGGTTTTATCTCAACAATGAAACTCGACGACAAAGAGGTGTGTAATTTCGTGTCCTTCATCTTTGTATTTTAATCAAAAATAATTTTGCCTCTTAAATTAGTGTCCCTCCCAATGAAACTATTTGTTGGTCTTAAAATTTAATTCGATACGTATTTATTTATTATTTTATTATTTATTTATATTTATATATTAAATTCTTTCTTATTTAAAATATATAGTAGTATAAAATATTTGTAGTAGAAAAATCAAAATAATTTTAACCGATTAATTTTAGGTGAAGATTTGGATCATCTCAATTTTGTTCATACTAGACAAAATAGTCATTATAGTTCCTTTTCTCATATTTAGGAATAGTCATTTAATTATTTTTCTAATATTTAAAACTCTGAGTGCTTCCTTATTTAAATTGTATAAAGTATCTATAATTCAATCAATCATTCTCTAGAATTATTTTTTTTACGATTAGTCAAACTATATTGATGTGCATACATCTAAACAAATCTATCTGTACAATATTAAAATCACGAAGACTCTTAGCGAATGTCATTCGCTTTTTTTTACCATTTAAAAATGCTTTTACAAGGGATAAATTTATAAGTTAAGTTAATTTTTTACTATTTAGGATTTTGAAATCAATTAAAATTTTGCATATTAAATCTTTCCTTATTAAAATAAGGAAGAAGTCATAATATGTAGGAATTCAAGATCAAAAAATATTTTGCCTTATATAGATTGTACTAATTGACAATACATCCTTCATGCAATTACTTATGGAATCAGGATGAGAGCAGTGGCGACTTCGCTTGATTACTTATGGAATCAGGATGAGAACAATGTCATATTTAGTTATAATAAACCGTACAAGCCTAAATTTATATTAGCACAAAACCTCTGCACAAAATATTAATTGGTAAAGTATTTTCTAAAAATCATTTTTATATTAAATAAAAATATTGTGTAAATATTTTACTAATATTCAAGATTTTAAAATCAATTAACATTTTGCGTATTAAATTTTTTTTGTATATGAACTATGTAAGAAGTCCAAACATTTAGGACTTAAAATGATTGTATATAAAAAAATCCAAATTAATATGATTACATAGAGTTAGTTAATTTAATAACTTTTGTCGTAATTTGTTCGCCTATTAATTTTTCATGTTTTAGTAATGTTTTCTTTGCTTACGCACATTTCGACAAAGTTATGTATTTATTTATTTCAACAACTAAAACTTCATGGGTTGTATTGGAACCTTTGAAGAGAGATAAAACTGAGAAGACATAAATTTAATAATCTTTAAGAATTGTAATAAAAGTTTATGTGTATTAGAAAAATTCTAAATCTTAAATCTTCAAGGACTATATGTTTTTACTGAAACTAACAAGAAAGCACGATAATTTGTGAAACTGAACATATGAATTTATAATATTGGAGCATAATTTAAGGTAAATTTTTGAATAATGATTGAAGAGTTTTACAAATAAACTTCTTTCTTTTATTGAGTTAGCTATATGAGATCAATCTGCATAAATTTCAAAAACGTACACTTTACTTTATAATTCAAACATAATTTTAGAAATAATATATAATTTTCTTACAAACATCACTCATTGAGATGAGGAACACACACAACACGCGCAACCTTAGATTAGTAATACTAAATGATGGAAGATTCAAATACTACAACAACTCTCGATCAGACTTGTCCAAAATTGCCAGCGATCTAAATTCCTTCATAGAGGACCGGCGAAAAATAATAATTTAATGTTCATTTAAAGATAACGGGGTAACATTTTTATGTCGGTGAAAGTTCCCAAAAGTAGAAGCAAATTCCTCCATTGAGGAATAAAATAAAACATTAAGTATTACTTATTTTACTACTATTTAAAAGCGGGAGTAAGCCGAACTTCGTCGTCCTGCTTCCCGAGGTAAAAGTGTAATTTTATCTATGGGATATATAATTGATTGAACTGATCCGCCAAATTTAGAATTACTTTGACACTAATCGAGAAAAAATATTATTCCAGAATATGACGCGTGTTCATTGAGTTAAAAGCTGAGCCATAAATTACTTTTATGCCCTTCTTGTATAAATGGCTTGTATCTTGGGGGTTTTAATTATAGGTGACAAAAAACTTTTAAAATTGAGTTGGGGTAACTCTAGTTTTAAATATTGAGTAGGGGTGATAAACTTTGGATTAGTGATTAGGGAGTTTTGAATCACCCCAAAGTTATCTTTTTTAACACTTTAGCCCAGAGCTTTTAGTGTAGCTATTTTAAACTCAAGTTTTATTTTTAACACTTTGACCCAACCCACATAAACCCTACTGGGGGAAAAAGCGCGCCAAATAATATTACCCGCTCCTGCGCCGTTTCCACCATATTTGCCTTTGTTTTTTTTTGCTTCGTTTCTTCTTCTTGTTGCTGCTTCTTCTTGCTTCTTCTTCTTATTTTGCTACTCGTTTCTTCTTCTTCGTCTTCTACATCTACAGATTCTTCTTCTTCGTCTTCTACATCTACAGATTCTTCTTCTTGTTCTTGTTCTTCTTGACTGAGTTTTGCTCAAGAAAGAAAAAAAACAAGACCACCTGATTTTGCAATTTTGTTGATTGGATTTCATTCGTGTAGCAGTGGGAATTACT
>MCJB01030868.1:0-17973 GCA_002018475.1 Nicotiana obtusifolia
AGTCCTTCAGTTGTTCCTTCAATTCCCTTAGCTTTGCAGCAGCCATTCTGTAGGGAGGAATGGATATAGGCTGTATATCAGGAAGCAAATCTATAGCGAAATCAATTTCCCTTTCGAGGGGAATTCCTGGAAGCTCGTCAGGGAATACCGTCGGGAATTCATTCACAATAGGAACCGACTGAAGAGTCGCTGGCTCCTTATCTATATCCCTTACATGAACCAGATGGTATATACAGCCTTTAGCAATAAACTTCCGAGCCCTAAGGTAGGAAATAAACTTACCCTTGGGCGTAGCTGCATTACCTTTCCATTCAAGGACAGGCTCACCAGGAAAATGAAATTGGACCAACTTTGCACGACAATCAATATTAGCATAACAAGATGCCAACCAATCCATACCCATAATGACATCGAAGTCTAGCATAACTAATTCAACTAAATCAACAGAGGTTGGACGGTCATTATTTAACACTGTACAACCTCGATAGACATGATTACCTATAATAGAGTCGCCAACTGGCGTATACACCACAACTGACTGTGGCAACAACTCAGATCTCATGTCAAGCTTACCAGCAATAAATGGAGTAATATATGAATATGTAAAACATGGATCTATCAATGCATAAATGGCATGAGAATGTATTGTCAATATACCCGTGACAACATCTAGGGATGCCTCTGAATCCAGTCGGCCTGTGAATGCATAAAAGCAGTTCTAGCCACCACTAGAACCTGAAGTATCTCCTCCACCTCTCCCCCTACCACGGCCCTGAGTAGAATGTGGACCTGGTCGGGGAGCACGGACTAAGGGCAAAGAGGCTGTTGTGGATCTTGAAGGCTGAGCTGGTGCGCCTCTCCCTAACCCCGGGCATCGACTAATAAAATGTCCTGTCTGCCCACAATGATAACATGCACTCGAACCCTGTCTACACTGCCCGTTGGTGCAGCTTACCGCACTGAGTACATAGAGGAGTAGGCTGTCTCATTTGTGCGGAACGCTCCTGTCGACGGCCCTCAGGCTAGTCTGAGTTCTGCCCCTGTCCTGACTGAATATTTTGATCAAACCGTTGGCCCTGCATCTGGGGTGGGAAACTACCTGCTGACCGAGGTGGATATCGATGGAGTGGGGGCCTAAAATCACCCCGTGGCTCCCTATAAAACCCTGTAGTACGAGCCCTCTTACTCTGCTCTCTGTCCATACGAGTATCACGAATCCGACGGGAAAGGTCCTCTGTAGTTTGAGCGAAAGCCTGTATGCGGGAAATATCTACATCATCCAATAGGGATGCTACCCTACAATCTCTAATCGGATGATCTCCCAAACCATCCACATAATGATGAACTCTAGCCTCATGGTACTTCAGGTTAAGAAACTGGTCAAGATGGGCCTCCCAAACCTCCCGTGGCAGGTAATGGGCTAGAAAAGCCTCAGAGAAGTCCTCCCACTCTACTGGCGGAGCATTAGGTCCTCTAGATCTCTCCCATGCCTCATACCATAGGACAGCTGCATCACGTAGTCGAAAAGAAGCCAACTCCACAGCCTCGGTGACGGAGGCATGCATCACCCTCAATACTCTATACATTTGGTCTATAAAGTCCTGAGGATCCTCAGTGAAACTGGGTCCTGTAAATAATGGAGGGGCCAAATGAAGAAACTCTCGTACCGTCGAGCTTCCTGTCCGATCTCTCCGGGAATCTGCTCCCGACTCTAGCTGTCGCTCATGAATAGAAACCATCCTAGTCAGCAACTGAACTGCCTCCCTCATCCCCTGCTCTCCAGTCTCTGATGGGGGGACAACAGGTGCTGGAGGTCCTGTGTCTCTAGCTACCATATGTACTAATAAAACTGGTGAGGCTGGGGGTACTGCATCTCCCGGGGCTCCAACACGTGCTGGGAAGCTGAAACTAGGGGTACTAGAGACTCATTGTGTGCCTCTAAGGGAAATCTATCCCTCTGATCTAGCGGGGAACGGACTGGTACCTTCCCTCGGATCCATACCTATCTCTCGCTGTGCCATCTCCTGAGCGTAGGTAACCTGTTAGATAAGAAACACAGAGCACGATTTAGATTTCATATGTTCTTATAATCGCTCTATAGCACGATCTATTAATTGAAATAAACGTAACCATTCCTAAATGCCTCATAGCCTCCTGATTATAAGTGTGGTGCACAACACACCCATAAGCAAGACTCTACTAGACACGGCTTGTGGACTCCCTGGGATACGACCTGCTCTGATACCAAGTTTGTCACGCCCAAAACTAGGGGAGGCACGACTAGCACTCGATACTATATTCGATCGAGTTAGCCACTAAACATACTAGCTAACTAAACTGAGGGCCTAACAGATCGGGCAGCACAACATCTGAAATACTAAGCCTGGACCATTAAATTCATGACCTGAATAACAATAAGCCATATAAACAAAGGTAGATGAGCCAAAATAATAAAGCACTAGCTGGCCGACGAGGCCGCGATCGGAGACATACATGCCTACACACATATATATACATGCCAAGCCTATGGGCTGGAAACTGAAAGCTACAAACAGAAACCCAAAATACTGTGTCAAAAATAGCCTCTAAGAGTGTCACAAGCACTGTCAAGACAAGGCCCCGACAATACCCAAACTGTATAACAAAAGTAACCATTCTATGAAATCTCCAGGAAGTTATACAAGGTGGAGGTTACCAACTCACAGCTGAACCTAGAAATCCTAGCGGAGGGAGCGATCAGAGTCCCTATCTAGACCTGCACGCATGAAACAAAAATGCAGTGTCCCCAGGCAACGGGACATCAGTACGAATAAAAATGTACTGGTATGTAAGGCAGGCAGTAGAGTCATACATAGCTGATGTAAAAAAAAGTAACAGAGATACCACCTGACACTGAAACTCTGATAGCCTCCATGGCTGACATCCGACTTCATAGTAATCAAAAATGCATGGTATGTTCGTGTAATCGTATGTCATGAATACATATATATTGATGCAAATGCATGAATACCCAACCAAATTCTAGCAATGGCAGTCTCTTCCGGTAGCTAACCGGTATCATATTGCCAACCTGTGGCCATCTGTACAATATATATAGTTTTTCGGGCAAATAGGCCCCTTACCTCCGATTATAGCTCGAAGTCCGTGCATAATATGCCATGTATGATATGAACTTTGAATTCCTTTAGTAGGCCATAACAAGAACTTAGCCAATCTTGGTTCATAGGCACTCTTTTTCTTATGATCTCATAATCGATGTGTCACTTTAGAGATTTTAAAATACACTTTAACAAGGAAGAAGGACTGATCGCAAATACTAAATGTCTTTATTCTTTTTTTGTTTTGTCACACAACCCAAAGATGAATAAGAATTCATATATATAGACATATAGTAAAGAAAGCCGACAAAATAACATATATAGATGTCGAATACCCTATTTAACTGAATGAGTGGAATATCAACCTAATAGCATCATGAAAATACTCCAGCTACAATACCAATGCCTTTCACAAATGGTCTTTCTAACAATAAAATAGTAGAATATCACATTTGACATCTTAGGAATTTCCCATAATTCGTGCTAAAAGGAAGGACGGAGCTTAGCCTTAACATACCTTTCCAACGAACGTCCGAATGTCTGTAGTTCCTTCACAGAAGTTGTTCCTTACGTCCTAAGCTTCGCAAACACTATATATATGCAGCTTATACGCACTTATGAACAGTTCATAATTGAGTTTAAATCGGCAGATTTGCCATGTAACCCTAACTTGACGAAACGTCTGTAGAACTTTGTAAAAACGATCATAAAAGAGTCCCAAGATGATTACCTTTGAAAACTAAGTATAAAATCTGAAGAAAAAGCAAGGATATCAAATTCCTATCTTCTAAGAATAGCTCCAAACAAAACTAATAGAAGGGGGAAGATTGCAAAGCGTAGAGATTGCGTTTCTAGGCACGGGGGCAAATTTTAACGATAGAAATCATTAAAGACACACCTTAATCACTCAAGAACACCATGGAGCCTTCTCTTCAACTTTCTTACTCTTTTAGAACGAAACTGAAATGTTTTTGGGTCTGAAACGTCAAATTTTCCGACTTATAATACTTGCTCGACTCGACCCGGTTCGCGACACGGTTTCAGCCTGGACAGTCTGCAGTAAAACGGTCATAACCTTTTACTCTGATGTCGGTTTGATGTGAGGTTTTTTTGGTTGCAAACTAGATGCGTGGACCTTCTATTCGGTAGGTCGTGGGTCCCATAACTCTTTATATATATGGAGAAATGGTTTGATATATTTGACCCAAAGTTTAGAAAATTTATTAGAGAAATTTACGATAACTTTCGCCGACCCTTATTTCGCAATTTGCTTGACTCCAAAACTTAACATGGGGTCTCACACCATCATTTCTGGGGGGCCACGATTCCCTGCGTCGCTTCTCCCGCATGAATAGAAGCCCCGGTTCTCGCTCCCGTCTTGGGTCCCTCCACTCGATGAAGATGAGTTTCATCGGCCCTCTGCTCGGGAACTGCCCGAGATGGCTCAGCCCAAAACCTCGAGACCTTCTTCTTCCTCGGACTCATCATACAATAAATAAGCTATGTCCGAGATTCTGAGCCTATGAGCTATACTTTTCTTTGGTTTCTTCCTCTCGGGCCCAAAAGAATCGGGGACTTCTTTCCTCTTTTTCTCCCCATCCTGCTCCAAGGCAGGGGGCAAGGAACCTCTTTACCAGGGGACGCTGGCCTCAATTCAGCGTCCTTCAATAGACCTGCAAAAGAAGAACGAAGTAAGTTACAAAGTAGCAGCGTCATCGATAACATAAGACATGAAATATAAACATTATCGGTCTCACCGTGATTTTTGGCCTCCCATCGGCCCTTTGATATCTCGTGCCAGGCACGCTCAGAATAGGTCCTTTGAGACACCAACTTCTCGACCCATTCTTTCAAGTGCTAAATCGCGGCTGGCATTCAAGAAACAGCTATACCATGTGAGATATGTTAGTGAGATAACAAAGGAAAGACACCGGATGGATTGAAATAGGAAGATAGCACTTACGGTTCATGTTCCACTTTTCAGGGAACGGCATGTCTTCGGCAGGGATCAGGTACGATGTCTTTATTCGAACAAATCGGCTCATCCAACCTCGATCCTTATCCTCGTCGATGCTCGAAAAGGGGGCTTTGCTAGCCCGGCGAGCGAGTTTTATTAGTCCCCCTTGGAAGATTCGGGGACTGTATAGTCGCAGGAGATGATCGAGGGTGAAGGAGTGCCCATCGATCTTGCTCACAAAAAAAGCAAAAAAGAAGGACTATTCTCCAAACGGAGGGGTGAATCTGACCCAGCGTTACATCGCACCATTTGCAAAAGGCGACGATGATGAGGTCCAAGGGGCCTAACATGAAGGGGTAAGTGTAAACACTCAAGTAGCCCTCCACATGGGTGGTGATTACCTCTTCTAGAGAAGGAACTACCATGTCCTTACCAACCCAGTTGCAATCTTGCTTCACCCTATTGATGATTTTGTTCGTTATCGAACAAATGTATCTAGTGACCGGCTCACCCCGGCCCGGTACAGAAGAAGCCTTTTTTACCTTAATATCAGTACCGGTTGAACATCCAAGCGGTACGAACGCTTTTAGTGGAGGTTCGGTCGAAGTCTCCTCAACAACGACAGGCTCAGTTTCTTCAGTGAGTTGAGAAGAAGAGGGGGTTTGTTTCTGGGGAACAGATTTAGATGTTTTTTCCATTGGAAATAAAGAGTTAGAGAAGCGAGTAGATGCAAGTGTAAGGCAAGAATAAAAGGGGAAATCACTTGAGAGCAAAGTTGGAGAACTGGAAGAATATAATGTTAAAACAATGAAAACCTTGAAATTGAAGGGCAAAAGGGCTATTTATACTCTCCTAAAGGTGGCGGTTCGAGTCCCAAAGTGAGGAAGCATTAATTAACATTTGCAGGAGTTGCAGAGTTTTGTCTTCAATTGGTCTATGAAATGAAATTTTTGATACTTGCCACGCGCGTTATCATGCTGCCGTCACTCATCAATATGACGTTTTGCATCTTTTGATGTGACACCCCGAACTCCATGTCGCACACCATATGCATGTCTCCATTTAACCTAATCTTAAAAGCGGCGACTCATATCATTTTGTCATTACTCTCTAAAAAACGAGGGGACTATCTGTATGGGGTCGAATTCGATCACTTGCATAGGGAATATCGGTTTCGAATTCGTACGACTGGCGTCGATTGGAGTCACTGCTCGATAGGCCGAGATCGAGACATCGAGAGGTGAAGGCCAAGACCGGATGCCATCGGAACGGAGCTCGAAGCCAAGACGCCAAGACAAGATCGTTGAGGTCGATTAGGGTCAAACATCCTAGGGTAAAATTATCAGATTTGCGTAACTGAAGGACCAGATCATAACAGCTCATGAAAAACATCCACAAATAGGCATTTTATTGACTTTTGTACTACTTGAAAGAATTTGTGTACATATAAATAATATGAAGCATTTAGTATGTACTGTTGTACGAATCTTCTTTTGACACTTACATGCTTTAATCTCTTCTTTATGTGTTTCGCGTTAATACTAATATAATCTTATACTGTTATTTCAACTTTCCGAATATTGGATTCGTGCTAGAACGGACCAACACTGTCACGACTCAAAATCATATCAAGTTGTGATGGCACCTAATCTACCTTGTTACGTAAGACAACTAATACAAACTACCATTCAACCTAATATCATCAACAAATAAAATAAGAATGGGAAATAACACAACTAATCCCAAGAACTGGTGGTAAAAGTCATGAGCAATAACCTTGTTGTATACGGGTATAATCGGGATTAATTTTATCCCCGATTCACCAATAAGAAAACGAGAGGGAAGCACGGTCCGACGCAACTACAAGCAAGGCCGAAGGACCCCCGTATAAGGACTTGGGAGGGGTGAACAATGCATCTGGGATCGGGCATGCCAAAACAACGGACCTGGACCAAGTAAAGTTTCGAGAGCATGGGAAAAGAAAAAACGGTTGGGCATGACAAGTAGGGAGCAGCAATGTTCCCCTCAACCGGATATTACGGAGCAAATCCCATACGATATCACCCGTGAATCGACATTTACCAGAAAAATAAGATTTTTACCTTATTTGGACTTGTATTAGGATTGAAATTCCCCTACTATATAAAAGAGAAATTTTTTTCATTCTAACACACGGTTGACACGCACATCAAAGCAATAAAAGTTTATTTTTGTCTTCTAGCTATTACTCAGAGTGTTCTTCAGCTATTCTCTTCTTTAATTGCAACCGAGCGCATATCGAGGGTCTGATCAAGGTGGGGTTTCAGCGTTCAACCTAAGATCAGGCTTCATTGTCACATTACGATTTTTTGGTTTGATCGTTCATTCTCTCTTAAATTAAATTAATTGTTGTTCTTAGATCATTTGTGTTAAATTAAACGTATCCCTTAAACCGTGAGGCAAAAGATAATAGTGGCTATTTGATATGAATCTTCATAACACACCTTGTTTTACACTTGTTCTTTGAAGTTCTGATTTCAGGTTAACCTAAGGATGTCAAAATCTCAGTCTGCGCACTTGAACATTGACGTTGAGTCAGGCCACCACGTGTCGAGGCCCGTAGTTTCCACCCTCGGGATCGTGATAGCGCCTAATATTCACTTTCTAGGCAAGCCAATGTTAGAAATAATTTTTTGCTATTTTGCACAATTCAAATTAAATAATATCCAAGAAACTGAATAAACTGAAATAGAGTGAGAAAGCTATAACAACAGCGATATCTAGATACAATCCCATAACGATGTCACAAGTACAGGAGCGACTAGAATAATACAAATAATGGTCCGAATGAAAGTATAACCGTCTGAAATGAAATAAACAGCTAGAAAAAGGTAGAAGGGGACTTCAGGGCTGCATACGCCAAGCAGCTGTACATCAAGTCTCCGTCAGGCAATCAATCCGAGCAATCTACTGACCGCCGCTAGGACTGACTCCAAAATCTACACAAAAGATGCAGAGTATAGTATGAATACAACCGACCCCATATACTCTATAAGTGCCAAGCCTAACCTCGACAAAGTAGTGATGAGGTTAAGGCGGGTCGCTTACAATAATCTGTATGCAGTATAATAATAATAATAATAATAATAAATAGAGTCTTCTTGATTTTAATAGAGTCTAGTTCATAGTTGATACGAAGCTAAGAAGTGATCGTATTCAACATAGATATTAATTTAGCCGACTATAAGCCTGGCCATCGGAGATCAAGAAGAATAAAGAAAATTACCTGAGATAAGCCCTTCGCCCAAACTTCGACAATTTTTTATTTCTCTACACAAAGACTGAAAATTGAAACTTTACAAAACTGTCTTCTGATTGTAGAGAGAAGGCAGAGAAAAATGAAAACTATAGAAAAAGAGAAAAATAGCAAAATATTTCTTGTTTTCTAAATGAGGCGGAAGCCTCTAATTTAAAGAAAAATTTTGTACAGTATTTTACTATTCACCTATCAATGAATAGTGACCGTTTTTACTGTTCACCCATCAGTGTGTCCTGGGTCCCACGATTATGACTTGTGGGGTCCACTATCTTGTTTTGTCTGTTGGTCCCACGATTATGACGTGTGGGGTCTTCTTATCATCTTGTCTTTTCTAGTCAATAGTTCTTTTCTTTTACAGCTTTTTTATTTTCTGGATAAATTCTTCAACATCTTGAAGATCAACTTCGTCTACTGATTCTTCATTTTGCGCATTGTTTAACATGCCACTATGATCTTCTTCGTTAACTGAATGACTTGTATTACTTTTCATGGAGGTGTCTGATTTATCTGCTACTTGTTCTATCGATTGTAGCAAGTTTTTGCGAACATCTTTCAGATATTTTTCTATCATTTGCTCCTTATTACTTTGCTGGAAATTAATCTTCCTGGCAATATACTTGATTGAAGCATCCGCTATTATTGCTTCTTGGGCTTTCTCTTTATAAATTTTGATTGCGGTTTTAATATTATCAACCGTCTCTTGTCCGTGCAATTTATCAGTCTTTGGGTCGATTCTCATCATTTTGTCCCAAAAATTGTTGAAGTATACTCGATATAAGCAAGGAATTTCTTCTTCAGTATAACCGACTTCAGGAATCCATTTATGAATCCATGGAATAGAGAATTCTAGAAAGAAATAGATTTGACCCATTTTTTCAGGCCAACATATATGTTCTTGTCTGTACAAAGTATCCATATGTGGAGATAGTTGTACCCATTCATTATATAACTTCTTGTATAGCGCCGGCAATATATCTATCGTCGGACCGTGGTATGACCACCAATTTAAGAACCAATTGGGAATCCTTTTAGAGAACACTTTAGGACATACTTTTATAAACCAAGTATGCTTGTGTCTATCGTTATTATAGTATAGAACATCAGAAAAAGCTTGGATATAATCCCAATAGGTATAACTGAAATGTTTGTTGTCAAGTATAACTTGTCGTTCCTTCATTGTGGAGGTTCCCCATTCTTCAGCAAATATAATCTGCTTTATAATTATTTTAGAAAAGTTGTAACTATTTGCTTCAGGAGTATGACCCTAAAAGTGCTGAATTTCAGCACTGCCTGAACTTATCAGAATGTTCTCGTAGTATGAACGAGTTTTGTATGACTTTCCCGGGAAGTATAACTTTTCAATTAAATACCTTTGGAGTATCTTCCAAGGTTCATCTTTCCACTGCAAATCGTGGTTTTCTAAAGGAAATATAATTTCCCTTTTCATCACCTTATCATAACTCTTGATATCATCAGATTTTTCAACTGCCATAGCCGCATAAGTATCACTTTGCGAGGTTTTCTGTGAGGCTAAATAAGCCTGTATTTGTTCGTATAACGGGTTATTTTTTGGAAAATCTTCCACATTGATTGAACCAGAGGAAGATTCTCCTCTTTCATGAGAAATCTTCTCATTGATAAGTAGTTTTCCACCCGTTTGTATAACTGGGATTGGAGTATTATAACTGCTTCTTCCACCACGGCCTCTATAGTTGCCATAAGTTCCTCGTCCTCTTCCCCTATCAGAGGAAGATCTTGATGGCCATTGCTGGCTCATCCTGCACTCGGATAAAATCTGATCAGTCATTTAAATATTCTCGTGATAGGAAATCAGGAAGAGAATTATCAACTCCTTTTTTATATTCTATATCAAAATCAAAGGGTGCTAGTTGTGCTTGCCATCTAGCAAATATAATTTTTGAAGCATCATGCTTAAAATCCTTATTAAACATGAATTTAACTGCATGTGCGTCAGTTCTTATCAAGAACTTCTGATTGTATAAGTCATCCTGAAATTTCAGAACACATTTAACAATAGTGAGCATTTTGTGGGCTACAGTGGCATATTTCTTCTGTGCCTCAGTCCATTTACCTGAATAGTATCTTATCAGATACTCTTTCTTGCCATGAGGGTTTATTTGTTTCAGAATACCCCCAAACCCAATATTAGAAGCGTCAGTTTCTATAATCTTCTTCCATAATGGATTAGCCAAGGCTAAACATGGAAGAGTGGTCACCTTCTTTTTTGCCTGTTTCACAATCTCAGTATGACTACAGTCTAAGGAGATTTATTATCCTTTTTTAATCTATCATATAGTGGAGCAAGGTCTCTAGACATATTTTTATAAAATGGAGAAATATAATTCAGACTACCCAGAAATCTCTGAAGCTGAGTTCTATCAGTAATAACATCAGAAAATTTAGAAGCAAAATCTATAGCTCGCTGAATTGGTGTAATCTTACCCTGGCAAATATGATGACCAAGAAAACGAATATTAGTTTGAAACAAACTCATTTTTGGTTTAGATATAACCAAACCATTTTGAATGACAATTCTTTTAAAAATGTTTAAATGCCTATAATGAAATTCTAAGGTTTTAGAATAAATAAGAATGTCATCTATATAGACAATAATAATATCCATATAAGGATTAAAAATATCATTCATAATTTTTTTAAATTCAGAGGGTGCGTTTTTTAAACCGAAGGGCATTACATTCCATTCGTATTGCCCAAAAGGAACATTGAAAGCAGTTTTATAAGTATGCTCCTTGAATAACTGAATTTGCCAATATCCAGATTTTAAATCAAATTTTGAAAATATGTTTACGTCATATAATCGAGAAAGTAAGTCCCTTTTATTAGGGATTGGATATCTGACTCATTTTAAAACCTTATTTAAAGGCTTATAATTTTTAACTAATCTAGGAACTCCTCGTTCCTTTTCAGCTGCATTATTAACATAAAAGGCTGTACATGACCAAGGTGATCGAGAAGGTTTTATCAAACCTTTCTGTAGTAAATTATCAATTTCCTTTTTACAGAATTCAACTAATTCTGTGTTCATTTGACAGGGTCTTGATTTCGTCGGAATATTTTCCTCAGAAAAGGAGTCCTCATAAGGAAGAGAGACAACATGTTTTTTCCTGTCCCAAAAGGCACTTGGATGATCAGCATAAATAGAAACAGCAAATTGTTCAGAAATTAATTTAATCTTTTCCTGAACTTTAGCTGATTTTAATGTATCAGCTATTGACATGCTGTAAATTTCATACTGCAAATAATTCATGTGACTATGCTTCATATTAATCAAAGCATTAATGTCATGTGTGACTGGGTCAGTAATAAAAGTAAAAGAGATTTTTCTGTTATTGTAAACAGTGTCGAATCCCTTTTCATCAACCCTGGTAAATGGGTAAATAGCCCTTATAAAGGGCGTTCCTAATATGATAGGAGGGTACAACTGGTCTTTTACCAGTATAAAGAAATGCGGAATACAAACCTTCTCCTGACAAACATAAGCATTAGGTAATTTGTATTCTATTTTCATTTTATCTCCTGATGCAGACTTAACATTATGCGAAGTCTTATGAAAATATCGGGTTGGAATTAACCCTTCTTGAATACAGGAAATATCTGCACCGCTATCTATCAATGCAGTTTCTGTTACAGAAAAATCATTATCAATCAAAATAGTACATTTCACATACCATTTATGAGCAGTAACTAATTGCATCATCCCAAGAAACATATCATGTTCAGGATTTAAAACAATCTGCTTAGAAAATTCAGAAATTTCTTCAAAATCATTATTAGGTTGTAAAATACCCTTTTTCTTGTTATCAACAAGTAAATCATTTGAAGAAGAATTTTCAATTTGAGAAACTCTATGATCTAAAATCATTTGATTTTGTTTTAGAGATTTAATCTCGTTTTTCAATTTCTCAACTTCAATTTTTAAATCATCCATTGAAGAGTTATGACTAGAAATCTTTGGCTCGTTTCTTAACAAAAGCCTTCTTTGAACTTATGCAAAAGAATATGGAGCTTCATCCAAAATATCACGTTTCTTTTGAAGTGGCTTATCTGCTGATTTTGAAGAAGTAGAAGCAGTAGAAGCCATGTTAATAATCTTTGTTCTAAGATCATTATCGTTAACTTCCTTTAATAAATCAAAAATATTATCAGAAGTAATAGGTTTAATATCAAAATCTTGAAATTGGGATTGTAATTTATAAAAATCCATAGTATCACAAGAATAATTATTCTGATTACATTTATTGCAATCATCAGAATCTGTATTATCACTGTCAATTAAATTTAAAGAATCCTCAGAGTCTACTAATGGAAGAACTACTATCGTATTCCTCTTCTGAGGTTTCATTCAAGACCTTAAGAATCTGGTCTTTATACTTATCGTCTAATTCGTGCACTAAAGCTTTCAGCTTATCCTTTTTGCAATTTGGAGCAATATGGCCAAACTTACCACACTTATAACACTTAATATCTTTTATTTCTCTTTCGATCTGTTTTTAACAAATCGATTTTCTTTGCGAAATTTCTTTCGCGCTTCTCGCTGATCTTTTGATCTGTAGCGGTATTTCTTACCTTTTCTATGGTAAGATTTTTCTGTAAAATCTCTACGTTTCTTCCTATGGGAAGATATTTCTCCCATGCCGAATTGTTGACAAAAATCTCCCAACTGAGTCTTAATCCTTTTCTTCTGGATTTGCTGTTTCAATTTCAGCTCATTGCAAAGATTAAGACCTTCTTGAGTGCAAACTCCAATTAGTTTTCCATAAGTATAATTATTGTAGAGAATTTGAGCGGTATCACCTCTCAAAGTCTTACGAACTCTTTCTGCAAATAAATAAGGTAAACCATCTATAAACTTTGCCTTCCAATGGTCGGCATTACTTTCGGGTAAATCCATTACCCTGCTGAGAAAGGTGTCTTTGTACCACCTAAACTCACCTAAGTGTTTACACTTAAAGCTATTCAGCATAATACGAATATTTTCGTACATATTGGTAAATCTATCACTAAAATGTTCTATAATATTTAGAACTAAAGTATACACAGCATCTGACCTATTTGGCAATAAAGGTCTTCCTGTGTTATCAAATCCAGGTTCTACAGTAGTTGCCTCCATAATAGTTGTTTTGTCAGCTATCGTTAAGCAGTTATCCCACCAACCTCTCAGTTATCCGGTAAATCCAGCTATAATCATCCTGCTTATAATCACATCAGTATTCCTCTCGCTAGTAGCTTTACAAATAGTGGAATACATCATCATCCTATGAACTAATATGCTAATCTACCTATCAGTTAGTCCATCTAAATTCCATTCATAAATTGCATCACCACTATAACTGGTGTTTGTTTGATTCCAGTCTCTTTCTTCCAACAATACATCTTGTGGAGTGGGTCTAGGGTAATAATAGGTATTTAAAAGAGGTTTGGCAGCATACTTACCACCAGTAAATCTATTACCTATTTTTCTAAGCTTATTAAGCTCGGACCACATAACCTCTTTATGGTCTTTGGAGGGATCTAAGATATTCTCAGAAAACTCGGAAGCCATCTCTAAAGGTTTTAAATCTAAACTAGCTAGCTTATCACTAACTAATTTTTCTAACTCGGTTTTAGACTTAAGCTGAAAACCTGTTATCTCAATAGGTCTTTGCATAGGTGCATCTATTACAGCCTTACTAGAAGAGGCATTCGAATCAGGTATAACCTGGGTAGATTTATCACCATTGAAGTAGTCTCCTTAGGAATGTTAAGTTTTTTTACCAAATTAGTTAATTCTCCTATCTTAGAATCGAGTGAACTAATGTGCTCACCTGAAATCTTCACATATAGAGACAAATAATTGTTTTGAGAAATTAATTTATTAATTTCTCTAGAACTAATTGCTGCCACATCATTTTCAATGAATTTTTGAAAAGCAGTTAATGTTATGCCTGTATTATTCGGCAATACAAAAAACGTTTGTGGCGGGTATATGCCCTTCACTACTTGTCCACTGCTTTCTTTGTAAGTTCTTTCAAGAACTCGAACATATAATGGCACATAAGTGGTTATAAACCAAGGAACAAAGTACATAACTTTATTATGCAAAGAAAAAATTTCATAAAATTCTTGGAAAATATTCCTTTTGTCAATATCACTATAAGTTTCAAAGAACCATGTTCTAAAACAAGTCCATTTATCATTAAAAAATTCGGACTGAATATGTTGTCTTGTTAGTGATCCTGAACTAAAATCTGTTTTGTAAGGGATCATTAAAAAGGTTTTGGTTCAAAATCCATTTCGGATTAAGAAGGAAGATCCTTATCTATAGAACTATCATCTTGAACTATGTTGTTTTGATCGATTTTTATACGTTCTACTCGTTTATCGCTATCAGCGGTAGAAATCGTATGCAAAGAAGCAGATCGATTTAATCGTGCTGGACCATAAACTGGTTCTACTGGAGTAATATAAGATTGATTTGAAGGCAAAGAGAGCCTTCTGCTACCAGTAAAGGACTGCCTATAAGGCGTCAAAGACTTATTGTCTTCAAATTGGATGCAAATCTGACCTTCTGGGGTCTGAGAAATATGAGAATAATCATAATTTTTGATTGTTTCTGCTTGTTGACTTGACGATATTACCGAGTCTAAAATCCATGTAGAGGGAAAATTAATTTCATCCCATCTAATAGGTCTCCTAGTAGTGACCTTGGATTTAGCAAAATTAGTTTCAAAGATAATAGACTGATTTGACGAATTGTCAATTTACAACGAGGATTTAAAGTTGACAAAAATTTGTAATAAATCCTATATGACAAACAAATAAGTTCTGAACCAGGTGCATAGTTATACCCATGTGTTTTGACATTCAAAGTTAAAGCATCAAAAACATTAACATCAGAAAGAGATAATTGCAAATTGGGTTGTGCGTTAAAATATACGGGTCCATAAGCCACCATAGATTCAATTGAACCCATCAGAGACTGTCTGAAATTTAAGTTTCTGGCATCTCTTAAAGCTGCCAAGAAAGTCTCTGGTAACCCTTTAAGGGTTAATGGCTTAAATACAATCTGCACCATGCCTATATGAATAAAGTTATATCTACGTTTATAAACATCTATATCACGATGGTGTAACAGACGAATTGTGACGACCCAGCTAGTCGTCTCGTGAGTTACCGCTCCGTTTTCCCCATTTCTGCTTTATTATGCTTCGTTATCCGTGTTTTATGTGATCGAGTTGAGTAGTTTGCGTTCGGAGTGGGTTTGGTAAGAAATGGGACACTTAGTCTCTTTTAAGAAGGTTTAAGTTGGAAAAGTCAACCGGATGTTGACTTATGAGTAAGAGGGCTCGAATGTGAGTTCTGATGGTTCGGTTAGCTTCGGAAGGTGATTTATGACTTAGAAGTGTGATCGGAATTAGTTTTGGAGGTCCGGTGTAGAATTAGGCTTGAATTGGTGGAGTTAGTATTTTGGTGATTTCCGGTTGTTAGGCGAGATTTTGATCCGAGGGTCGGAATGGAATTCTGAGAGTTGCTATAGCTTCGTATGGTGATTTAGGACTTAGGCGTATATCCGGATTTGAAATTGGAAGTCCATAGAACAATTCAACGCATTTTAACGAATGTTGGAAAATATAATATTTTTGGAAAAGTTTGACCGAGGAGTTGACTTTTTGATATCGGGGTCGGAATCTAGTTCTGAAAATCTTCATAGGTCCGTTATGTCATTTATGACTTATGTGCAAAATTTGAGGTCAATCGTACTCGATTTGATAGGTTTCGGCATCGAATGTAGAAGTTGGAATTTGTTAGTTTCATTAGGCTTGAATTGGGGTATGATTCGTATATTTAGCGTTGTTTGATGTGATTTGAGGCCTCGACTAAGTCCATATGATGTTTTAAGATTTGTTGATATATTTGGTTGAAGTCCCGAGGGCCTCGAATGGATTTTGGATGGTTGATGGAGTTTAACTTGGGCATTTCAAGAATGTTTCGATATCGTTTCTTCAAGAATAAGTGGTATCATATTATGAAAATGGACTCCAAATTCAGTTTTAATTGAAACATTAGATCCGTATCAAAATTTCGGAGCCATAGCAAAAAGAATCGTCCAATTCGGACATCGTTTGAGAAAGTCATGCCTATTTTTGTGTCAGGGAATCTGTGGCTGCTGGAACCAGCGCCACATGTGGCGCCCGAGGCAGAAAACTTTATAAAAACGGGGGTTTTGGCCATTTTGACAAAATAGAGTTGGGGGAGCTCGGTTTGGGCGATTTTTAGAAGGTTTTCCACAAATTTGAAGGAGGTAAGTGTTCTTTATCATAAATCCTTCATAGATCATGATTCCATGCTCATTTACATCATTAATCCATGAATCTATGCAAGAAAAATAAGATTTTTTTCCAAATCTTCCAAGAACGAAAATTTAAGATTTGAAAGCCAATCCGATTTCAGAATTTGATAATTTTTGTATGGGTGAACTCGTGGGGAGATAAGGAACCCGTTGAAGTGAAAATTTTTGAACTTCGAGAAGTGGGTCCGAGGCTCGGGATTTCTTGTTATTTTTGATTGTTTTCGCTTGGGCTTTGTTCCCTCAACATATTGTGACGTATTTATTCTGAATTTGGATAGATTCGATGCACGTGAAGGCCAATTTGAAGGGCAAAGGCGTCGTGGGCTAAGAATTTAGCAGGTTTGAGGTGAGTAATGATCTTAAATGACGTTCTGAGTATTTGAAACCCCGGATGGCACATTTTATAGTGCTATATGGAGGTGAGGCATGCGCTCGATGATGAGCGTGGGATCGTTTACTACCGGGGATTATGGCTTGGTCCGTCCCGATTGATGATTTTACTATATATTTGATTGAAACGTACGTGTTATCATCACGATTTGGGCTGATTGCCATATTCGGGCTTCTTGCCGGTCATGTGAACCCTTCAGGGGTATTTTTTGGGCTTCGTGCCGGTTATGTGAACCCTTCAGGGGTAATTTATCACTGTCTTCTAACTGATTCGATTCATTTCTTAAATTCAATTTTGAAATTCAAATGATTATTTTAAATGATTTTAATGGGATAGGGTGGCATGCCTCCACGAGATGTGATGTGAATGGATCGAGTGACACGCCGTCACGAGATATTGCGCTACTGCACCCCCCACAGTAAGCGCCGGGTACCCATGGGAACGGGTGACACGCCGTCACGAGATATGACTTGGCTAGTCATGATATTTTCTTTTACTTCATGTTATTGACTTGATTATTTACATCTTTTACTGTTTCATTATGGATTGTTGTATGCCTTATGTGTTTCCTTACTCTCAGTTGTTATTTATAATTATTACTCACTGAGTTGGAAGTACTCACATTACTCCCTGCACCATGTGTGCAGATTCAGGCGTTATCGGTTTTGCTCCGAGACATTGATTACTACTGTCAAAGCGACGATTCAAAGACTACGAGGTAGCTGTTGGCGTCCGCAGCCCCGTATCTCTTTTATCTTGTTATTTCCAGTATCTTCGAACAATTGTGCCAAGATATTGTATTAGTAATCTTATTATTAGGATTTTCATTAGTTGCTCATGACTTTGTGACACCCCAGT